>JAXQQM020081985.1:0-193948 GCA_034641835.2 Pinus albicaulis | reverse complement strand
TTGGAAGTATTCAGTTGATCTAGAATTTTAGAACTTTAACTAGATTAAGTTTTTTCAAAATGTGGAATTATAAAATCACTTAGTTTACAAATTTTAATGTAGATATTCACCATTTTTGGTGAAAAATTTATCATGGTAAACTATATAAAACAAGTTTATATAAACTTGCAAAAGAAAATCTTTCACATCTTAATCTTGGATTCCTTACATTATTTCTTTTAAGATTTTTTATGGTTTGTACTAAAAGCTAAGTTTGTTAAGGTTATCTTATGAAAATAATTTTGTGTATGTTACTATTATTAACCCATTTAATTATAATCGGATATATTAAATATCATGTATGTGTTAAGTTGTGATTATTACTAAGACAGGGTTAGCACAATTTAAAATTCTATCACCTTTGCAACACTAGTAATATGGTTGAAGATGAAAAACCCTCTTAGATCATCCAATTTATACTCATATTGGACTTGAATTTCAAAATATTTGGGGGGCAACCAACCTTCTTGATATTTTAACTAAACAAAATTATGATGATCTTGAAACACTTGTTTTAATGCTTTTTTAGCATAACAATAAAATTCTAAAGAATTTTAAGTAATATATTTATAGCTTCTTATATACCATATTTAGTCTTAGTGGCTGATAATCATCATTATCACCATCATCATTACATACATTTTTTTTTTTACTTACAGTCGATATTATTTTTCTATTTAGAACATATTTTATTTTTTCTATTTAGAACATATTTTTTATTTTTTATTTTTAATTTAAAAGGGCACGGAACAAACAAACTTACACTTCTTGTAGAATGAGCCCAACCTCTCTCAATTACCAATCATTTTAATTATCAAAATCAATCCTGAATTAGAATAGTAACAAAGTAATACAATTTGAATATTTTCAAATACAAGAGGAAAGAGAGAAAATTGACTAAACTATTTATTACAAATGTTTAGTTTTTATGCCTTGAGTGTTTAAGGATATTATATTGAAAAGGACATATTATTATTCATCTAAAACTTAGATTCCTTACATTATTTCTATTATCATGAATATTTATATTTATGTATTAAATTTGACTAGTGAATAATAGATTTTGTAAAAAAAATCTTACCTAGTATAAAGTTATTTAACAATATATTAATATTGTGTTTCTTACTATTATTGACCATTTTAAATTGACACTAACTACTTTTTCTATGTTGATTACAATGTTGGCACCACTTCAAAATCTATAAGAGGAAATATTTTATAAGTCTAGTTGTGTTGTTCAATGATCAAAATCATTTTTTTATAAATTAGAGTGCAACAAAAGAGAAAATTTGATTTATATCAATTATAATAAGGAATATTAAGGAAAACTCACTTCAAACATTATTACAAGTGTCTAAAATTTTTTCATTAAGTGTTTAAATGGTTTATAATAAATATAATACTAATTAGCTACTCCATTATTGTTTTAATAGACCAAGTTTAGAAGATGTTGTTTTTAAGTGCATTATTGTGTATGTTACTATTATTAACCCATTTAATTATAATATGATATAGTAAATATCATGTATGTGTTAAGTTACCACCATCATTACTAGGACAAGGTTGACACAATTTAAAATTCTATCACCTTTGCAACACTAGTAATATGGTTGAATATGAAAAACCCTCTTAAATCATCTAGTTTATACTCATTGGATTTTAATTTCAAAATATTTGTGGCACTACCAACCTTGATCTTTTAACTAAACAAAATTATGATGATCTGGAAACACTTCTTTTAATGCTTTTTGAGCATAACAATAAAATTCTAAAGAATTTTGAGTAATATTTTTATGGCTTCTTATATACCATATTTGGTCTTAGTGGATGATAATCATCATTAAATGTTGAATGAGACTAATAGTATAATTTATTTATTATTTATTATTTATACTTTTGTGTTAAAAAATAAGTTAATTGAGTCTTACTTAATGAATAATAGATTAATATGCAAGATATATATTTAGTATAAAGTTATTTAATGAAAAATTATCATAGTAAGGTTTCCAATATATACCAGCATAGATCCATCTTAAATACGGATTTAACATGAGCGAGGGATCAAATTTCTTCACGTGCAAACATTTTTAGAGTGCAAAATGCAATGTGTTATTTTTCATTGTTTAATTTGTTTTTTTGAATGCTAAATAAAGTATATATAAGACCAAAAAAAAATTTAACCATAAAAACTTAATTTTTTTTCTATATATAGTTATATATGAAGTTGATATCCACATAAATTAGTTAACATATTTCTTCAAATAGTTTATTTGAATCTCTTGCTCAAATATTTTTGAAAAGTAAAAGATTTAAACATCTATTTATTTTTAATTTAATAGGGCACGAAACACAAAAACTTACGTCCCCTCATACTAGGTTGTAGAATGAGCCTGGCCTCTCTGCTCAATTACTAATCATTTTGATTATCAAAATCAATCATGAATTAGAATAGTAACAAAGTAACACAATTTGGTTATTTTTAAATACAAGAGGAAAGAGAGAAAATTGACTAAACTATTTATTACAAATGTTTAGTTTTTGTGTTTAAGGATAAAATATTGAAAAGAACATATTGACATTCATCTAAAACTTAGATTCCTTACAATATTTCTATTATCATGAATATTTATATTTATGTATTAAATTTGACTGGTGAATAATAGATTCTCTAAAAAAAATCTTACCTAGTATAAAGTTATTTAACAATATATTAATATTGTGTTTCTTGCTATTATTGACCATTTTAAATTGACACTAACTACTTTTCCTATGTTGAGTACAAATTTTTTATACTAGTACGATGTTGGCACCACTTCAAAATCTATAAGAGGAAATATTTTGTAAGTCTAGTTGTGTTGTTCAATGATCAAAATCATTTTTTTATAAATTAAAGTGCAACAAAACAACAAATTTGATTTATATCAATTATAATAAGGAATATTAAGGAAAACTCACTTCAAACATTATTACAAGTGTCTAACATTTTTTCATTAAGTGTTTAAATGGTTTATATTAAATAGAATACTAATTATCTACTCCACTATTGTTTTAATAGACCAAGTTTAGAAGATGTTGTTTTTAAGTGCATTATTGAATTTGATTATGCATATTTGATATGGTGAGAAGTCTTGTTGGTCAAACAAAGCTTTGAAAACTTAAATATTTTATGGCACTGTCATGTCATTTGTATCACCACATGATTACATTGAAATACTAAATAATATAAAAACATGATTACATTGAAATACTAAATAATATAAAACTTCTCCAAAAATAATATGAAGAGAATATTTGATATACAGCAAATATTGAAAAGTGTGTCAAAATGTATATTAATAGATCCTTCAAAAAAAAATTACATTCATGAATCATATAAACCTAATCTTAAGATATTCATTCAAGTAGGTCAAGAACAGCTTCTACACCATATTTATTTATCTTGGTCTTCTTGCAATGTTCTTTCTTTAGCATCCATGCCCACACTATGGTATTAACTGGAATAGAGCCAAGTTCTATGTCATCGGGATTTGGTATCCAATATTGCTCTAAAAATTTTCCATTGTATTTCCCTGAAATAGGCTTCCACCAATCAACCTTTACATGAATATTCTCACTTTCATTATCCCTAAAGATATCTCAGATGGGTTTTGTCATCCAAATCATCTCTCTTGCATCCTCGTTTCCTGATCTAACTAGCAACATCTTTCCTTTCTCAACATCAATCATTGGATTGAATGTTGGCTTTGGCTTGTTGCATTTGGGTCCAACATATACCGGTTCATCTATTGCATTATCAAAATCTCCATCCATAATACTTGAGATTACATGTAGTGCATTACGATCAACATCAATGTGCCTTGTCTTGGGCCAGAAATCCTCAAAAGATGAATCACTTCCATCTATTATTCTATGATCATTATAGATTCCATCTAATGTATCAAGAAGTCTTTCCCAATACACTACTTTATTTTTCCATTCCTCTGTAACAATTGGTGAACCCTCATTCCCGATAGTGTCTTTCCACATTTTTATGTATGATGTTATCCCTTCCTTTAGTTCTTTTAAATAGGCATTATTCTTTTTGGAAGCTAAGAAAGATGAGTTCCCTATGGGAATTATAGGTCGACCTTCATCATCTATATTCCATAACTCAACTGATTCTGACCACTCAATATCTCTAATGGATTCTTTGTACCTTAGTACTGGAATATCATTGAGTACAAGAAAATGGAAGTATTGAACATTAAGATGTCCAACTAGTGCATTTTTTCCCTCCTTGATGTATCCATTAAGGAAACTTTTGAAGTCATAGACAGTGTCAATAAGTGTAGGTGGAAACACTCGATTTTCTTCAATTATAGAATATGTGTCCATCATTTCAGGTAAAGAATATATATCTTTACTTTTTAGGTTGGAATACATTCTTTCGTAGGTTCCATCTATGTCTTCATGGGTGTGCCCCACAGGCAAGAATCCAACCTCAATAGTGATGAAGATACCAAGTGCAGTTAGAAGTGACAGAAACATGAAAAGATAGTGATTCTTATTATCACTTGTTGCATTGTCCAACTGTAACAATAAGTGTGGAAGAAGAGGTTTAAAATCAACATATTGACTCTTTGATCTTCCATGAGATATAAAATCATCCTTGTACACTTGACATTTTGAGTAAATAGAGGTGTCAAATAATGCATTTGTAAGTGGGTTTCTTGAACTTCCACTCTCATAAAGTATATCACCATACATATCAATTTGTGGGTCTTCAAGGTCCCTTAAGCACTTTTCAAGGGATGTGATAGTAAATTGTGATCCCATATGTACAAATGGTAGGGAGAAATGACCAAAACCTCATGTCTTATGCCCATGTGTTAGCATACCTGTCAATGACAAACCTAAATTTGTTCCTACAATAGATTTTGATTTGACACGTAGCCTTGGTATTGAAGTCTTTGTTTTATCCATTTTATCATGGATAATGCTCAAATACTCCTTTGGAAACCACTCTGACATAATTCTATGGGCATAGTAGCAATATCTTCCACACATAACAATCTTGTTATGTTTGTTCAGCCTACCTCGTGCCTTTTCTTCCATCTCTTTTGTAGTCGCTGACTTCATCTGTGCTTTCAACACAATACATTCACCGCATTTACTGAAGTTGGTTTTCTTTGAAAATGCCACATCTCGAAACTTAGTATTCCATATCTTGCTCATTGTTGACTGTGATATTGATGGGTAATTGAGCTTTTGAAGAGCCTCATTGATCTCTTTTAACAGAGAATTTTGTGTGTAAGTCGAAGGAAGCAATCTTAAAGGAGCAGATGTTCCATCTTCTTCAACTTGACATGTTTGGTTTGGTGAAAAATCTGAATTATCCATTACAATTTTGTGCAATATTTCTATGGCTGCCACGGTGTGTCCTCGTGCTTTGCATGTGTTGGTGTTACCATGAATAGCTTTGATCTAACCATTTTGGAAATATTGTTGGTAGTTATAGAATGTGCTTTGAGGAATCTTATGTATTTTATACCATGCTTTCTTACAAATAATATTCCCATTAAATCTCATGTCCTTTACATTTCTAGAAATAGGTGGTAGGCCATGGCTCCTTGACATGATTGTGTTTGACGTGAGTGAATTCAAGACAAATTCCCTAATACCATTTTTATTTATTTGTCTCATGCCCCTTCTAGCACCTGCAATGGCCTTCCTATCCACATGTTGAAGACAATATTTTGTACAACATACATCTGCTGCCAAAAGTCGAATTTCTTTCTCTTCATCTATATTTGTTTGACATTTTGCAATTTTTGTTGTAGCCATAACTCGTTTATTCCTTTTATATGGCCTTGTTACATGCATATCAATTGAGTTTATATCTTTTTCATTACAAAGGTTCTCATCCCATTTGTTTAAGGGATTTTTGTCTTCTATAACATCCCATAACACCATTTCCTTGGTCGGCTCCTTGAACTTTTCCTTAACCCTTAATATCACACCTTTGTTGTCCACCAACTTATTTATTGGCCATCTAACCAAACAATGTATAGACTTATCCCCAATTCTGCATATTTCACAATTTCCATCTATCTCTTCCAAAAATACACCAAAGTCCATTTCTCCTAGTGTTTCACCTTCAACAATGTCATCCTCGCGGACATTAACTAGCATTCCTTTGGCAATGCACATGCTTGTTCCCATGCATTCATGTGTAAGATAAACCTTTTTACATATGAATTTAACCCTATCTTGGGGAATATTTATGGTATGATCATGACAATGAGTTTCCAAATCTGATTCTGGCCAAATATCATAAGATTCCAATGCACCCCCTAGTGTATGCTCAAATCCTGTTGGATGTGGTAGAGCAACATCATTTTTTAAAACCTTCTCAATTTTAACCACTATGCATCCTTTCTTTACCATCTTTCCATGCACTTTATGCCCAAGATTTGTATTGAATATAGAGCCCTCACCAACCTTCACTCCGTTTTGCAGAAGATCTACCTTTTCTCCACTACAAAATGTAGAAGAAACATTTGCACCTATAAACGAATGTAAATAAGGTTAGTATTTACTCAAAAAAATTGTATTATACTATCAATAATATTTGGACACATGCTTCAATATTTTGATTTACCTATGTTGTGCCTCAAATCCATGATCTTCCATGGATGTATGTCCCCTTCATCAACATCCTCAATCAAATGTGGTTGAGTGACATCAATTATCAAAATTGCAGCATAGCATGCATTAACCCTTTCTCCGACATAATAAGTTCCAGACAATGTAGATTTGACCCTTCCTAGCCCAATGACTTGATCATTAATAAGGAGATCAACATAGTCTCCTTTTGATATATTTTCCATTGTAGCTTGTACCAATTCTGTAACAACAATTAAACCATAAAATTGTAATTAAAAGGTTGAACCATGTAAAGTGTGATTTTATATTTTCGCAAAAACACACAACTTTCAAAAAGTAATATAGATGCAATAATTCAAATAGTATGGTAGTCATATTGTATGTAATGAAACATTGTTCCCCACCATCTAGTGCCTACTACCAAAAAGTACTTTACATGCAAATTACACAATAAATATATATGAAGACCATGCAATTAGAGATGTAGATAGTATCATAGAATGAAAAATATAAGCTCATATCAAACCACCAAGTTCCTATTTAACTTCAGAAATGACACTTGTAGTCTTAATGCATGTGTATGAATAATGATCATAAGAAATTTGTAGAAGTTGAAGAACCAAAACATGGTCCTTTGGAAAATCTAAGAAATTCCAAGATTGATGCTACATAAGATGTCTAAAAGCCCCATGAAAAGGAGAAATTATATTTTCACTTAGTGAGGATGTTTGATGTACATATGAATCTAACCCTATCTTGGGGAATATTTATGGCATGGCCATGACAGTGAGGTTGCAAATATGATTCTGGAAAAATCTCATAAGATTCCAATGCACCCCTAGTGTATGCTCAAATCCTGTTGGATGTGGTAGAGCAGTATAATGTTTTAACACCTTCTCAATTTTAACCACTATGCTTCCTTTATTTACCATTTTTCCATGTTTTAACACCTTTCTCAATTTTAACCATTATGTGCATCCTTTATTTACCATATTTCCATGTTTTAACACCTTCTCAATTTTAACCATTATGCATCCTTTATTTACCATCTTTCCAAGCTTTCCGTATCGAATATGGAGCCCTCACCCACCTTCACTCCATGTTGTAGAAGATCTACCTTTATCCAATAGAAAATGTGGAAGAAACATTTGCACCTATAAATGAGTGTAAATAAGGTTAGTATTTACTCAAAAAAAAAGTATTATACATTTGAACACATGCTTCAATAATTTGAATTACCTATGTTTTGCCTCAAATCCATGATATTCCATGGATGTATGTCCCCTTCATCAACATCCTCAATCAAATGTGGTTGAGTGACATCAATTATCAAAATTGCAACATAACATGCATTAACCCTTTCTTCAGCATAATAAGTTCCAAACTCTGTAGATTCCACCCTTCCTTGCCCCTTGACTTGATCATTAATAAGGAGATCAACATAGTCCCCTTTTGCCAAAATTTTATTTTCCATTCTAGCTTGTACCAATTCTGTAACAACAATTAAATCATAAATTGTAATTAAAAGGTTGAACCATTTAAAGTATGATTTTATATTTTCACAAAAGCACACAACTTTCAAAAAAGTAATATAGATGCAATAATTTAAATAGTATGGTAGTTATATTTTATGTAATGAAACATTATTCCCCACCATCTAATGCCTACTACCAAACAGTACCTTACATGAAAATTACACAAAAAACATACATGAAGACCATGCAATTAGAGATGTAGATAGTATCATAGAATGACAAATATCAGCTCATATCAAACCACCAAGTTCATATTTAACTTCAAAAATGACACTTGTAGCCTTAATGCATGTGTATGAATCATTATCATAAGAAATTTGTAGAAGTTGAAGAACCAAAACATGGTCCATTGGAAAATCTAAGAAATTCCAAGATGATGCTACATAAGATGTCTAAAAGCCCCATGAAAAGGAGAAATTATATTTTCACTTAGTGAGGATGTTTGATGTTTGAACTTGATAATCAAAAGCCAAAATAGAGGTTTTCTTCCAAATAAAAGTTTTGAATGACAAATATCAGCTCATATCAAACCACCAAGTTCCTATTTAACTTCAGAAATGACACTTGTAGTCTTAATGCATGTCTATGTATAATGATCATAACAAATTTGTAGAATTTGAAGAACCAAAACATGGTCCTTGAAGTTCCAAGATTGATGCTACATAAGATGTCTAAATGCCCCATGAAAAGGAAAAATTAAATTTTCACTTAGTAAGGATGTTTGATGTTTGAACTTGATAATCAAAAGCCAAACTAGAGTTTTTCTTTAGTTCAAAAGAAAAGAAATTGCAATCAAAATCCAAACTAGAGTTTTTCTTTAGTTCAAAAGAAAAGAAATTGCATTTTACAGATCTTTAGTTCCAATGTTAGCACTCCCTACCTATACACATTTAAGGACATACTATTTAGGATGGATACAAAGGGATGTTAACTTTAGGTCCTCGAAAAGTGTAGATTTGAGTTTTCCTACATTTTTATGTTGATGAGGAAGAGTCTTATCTTATGCATCCAAACATTAGTGAAATTGTTTTTGGAAGTTCATAACTATACAACAAAATAGAGAGAAAAACAATACATGCTAAAAAATTGTGCTTGTTACTTTAAAGTTGCATACATGTGCATTGGAAGCAAAATATAGTATACCTCAATAATACATTTATTCATAAACTTCAAAATTATACAA
This sequence comes from Pinus albicaulis, assembly GCA_034641835.2. Classification (NCBI taxonomy): domain Eukaryota; kingdom Viridiplantae; phylum Streptophyta; class Pinopsida; order Pinales; family Pinaceae; genus Pinus; species Pinus albicaulis. The sequence continues at coordinate 184,546 of JAXQQM020081985.1, read as the reverse complement.
AGATCACATTATTCTCCATGGATCAAATAATTATGATTGGATTATTGTGTTTGTGCCAAAAGGAAAGCTATACCATTATCTTTCCTTCCAACTCAAGCACAAATGTAGTGCCAACAACAACATATATCTATATACAATTCTTTTACACTATCATTGATCTCCATAAATTGCTCCAAATTCAATAAAAGGGCACATCAAAAGCTATAACTCTAACCATTGTGATTATTGAGACAATGACACCCCTAGAGCATTGGTTGCATAAGTGTAATGGTGTCTAGAAGAAATCTAGTAATCACTAGGTATCCTTCTAGAATAATCACAAATGCACTTCCAAGAATAATATCATAGCACTAACCTTGGTGAGGGTGAAATCTTGATAGTTTTACTTTTGGACCAAGAACAAATGAATCTAGTGCATTCTATAATTCCTTCTAACACAAATACAAGCACATTTCCAACAATAATGTTGCATTGCGAAAAAAATCTAACAAATGCAAGATTTATTTCTATCACAAAAACAAACACATTTTCAACAATAACATTGCAAGATGAAGGAAATTTAACACATTATAACCTTCCTTCTAGCATAACAACAAACATATTTATAATAACAACATTACATTATGAAGGAAATATAATGTGTGCTAGATTTCCTTCTATCACAAGTAGAAGCCCATTTCAAACAACAACATTGCACCTCAAATGAAAGAGAACAATAAATATCATTCCTTCTACTACAAAAATAAGCATATTGCTAGAAGAAACGTTACATGGCCAAATAAATCTAGTACGTGCTAGATTTCCTTCTAGAACAAACACAAGCACATTGTCAACAACAATATTCTAAGGCGAACGAAGTCCACTACATGCCAAATCTCCTTCTAGCGTAAATAGAAGCATGTTACTCACAAAAACATTGCAAAGTAAAAGAAATCTTACACATTCTAGAGTTTCTTCTAGCACAAACAAAATCGCATTGCCAGAAACAAAATTGCTGGGTGGAAGATATCTAACCTATGCTTGATTTAATTATAACACATTGCCAACAATAAAATTATAGGGAAAACGAAATCCAATGCATGATATAATTCCTTCTAGCACAAACACAAGTACATTTCCAACAATATTGCATTGCAAAAGAAATCCAATGTAGGTTATATTTCATTCTAGCTCAATTAAAAGCACGTTGCCAACAAAAACATTTCATTGTGAAACAAAATCTATTGCATACTATATTTTATTCTAGTAAAAACACAAGCATGTTGCTAACACAAATATTGCATTGCAAAATAAATTTAGTGCATGCTAGAATTCCTCCCACCATACACAAACATATTGGCAACATCAATATTGTAGGGTAAAAGAAATCTATATCATGCTAGATTTTCTTCTATCACAAACATAAGCATATTTCCAATCACAATATTGCAAGGTGAATTAGATCTAACATGCTATTTGTACTTATATCTCAAACACAAACATGTCACCAAAAACAACATTGCAAGGTGAATGAAATCTAACACATGCTAGATTTCCTTCTCTCACAAACACAAGCACATAACAATATTGTAGGGTGAAAGAAACATACCGCATATTAGATTTGCTTCTAGCACAAAAAAAAAACACATAACATTGGAGGGGTTAAGAATCTAGCGCATGCCAGATTTTGTTATAGCATGAACACAAACACATTACCAAACATTCTAGCGCAAAAGAAATCTAGCACATGTTAGATTTACTTTTAGCACATTGCCAACAACATCATTGTGGTAACACTTCTAGCAAAAACAATTGAATTTCCAACAACAACATTGCAATGCGAAATAAATCTAGTGAACACTAGATTTCCTTCTAACGCATATACAACCACATTGTCAATAAACTCATAGAAGGGTGAAAGAAATCTAATGAACGCTATAAGGAAAGATTTACTTCTAGCAAAAACACAAACACATTACAACATTTCTAGATAAAAGAAATCTAGCACATTGTAGATTTACTTTTAGCACAAACAAAAGCATATTGTCAACAACCACATTGCAGTGAGAAAGAAATCTAGTGCATTCTAGATTTCTTTCGAGCCAAAATTGAAGCATGTTGCCAACAACAATATTGCAAGTTGAAGAAAAGCTAACACGTGCTAGATTTATGCATAAGAACAAACAGAAGCACACAACAACATTGTAGGGTGAAAGAAATATAGCGTGTTAGATTTGCTCCCAGCATAAACAAAAGCATATTGCCAACAACAACATTGCATGGAAAAATATTTTTAGAAAAACTTTTATCACAAACACAAGCACATTTCCAATAACAACATCACAAGGTAAAAGAAAATTAATGCATGTTAGCTTTACATGTAGCACAAATACAAGCATACTACCAACAACAACATTTCATGCCAAAAGAAACCTAGCACATGCTATATTTCCTTCTAACACAAACACAAGCACATTGCCAAGGTAAAGGAAATCTAACACGTGCTAGATTTCGTTCTATAATAAACATCCAAATTGAAAACAACAATATTGTAGAGCAAAATAAATCTAGCCCAACTCCTAGCCCAAACACAAGCACATTTCCACATTGCCAAGATTTTATTCTATCATAAACAACCAAATAGACAACAACAATATTGCAGAGCAAAAGAAATCTAACATGTGCTAGATTTATGCATAGCACAAACAAGTACACAACAACATTGTAGGGTGAAAGAAATCTAGTGTGTTAGATTTGCTTCCGACATAAACAAAAGCATATTGCCAACAACAACATTGCATGGAAAAAATATCTAGAACAACTTCTATCACAAACACAAGAACATTTCCAATAACAACATCACAAGGTAAAAGAAATGTAATCCATGTTAGCTTTAAATGTAGCACAAATACAAGCATACTACCTATTGATGTGAGCCCGTTTATCTTCTATTTTGTATCATAGCGTTGGACCCCTATTATTAACGGGTGGCAATGCCGCCCGTAATTAACGTCGCTTTAAATCTCCAAGTATTTCATGAAATTTTTGGCAAGCAAATAGGGGGCTAAATTATTTTGAGCTTTCAAAGAATGTATTTCCATTATAAACACATCATCCTTGAAAGCCTCCTCCTGTCTTTCATCCCTTGGTTAAATTCCCTCTGCTGATTTCCCCTATAAAGCCTCTCTGTTTGTGAAGAAATGCCCAAAGGCCTCCTTTCCCCTTTATTTTACCTTCATTTAGCCCCTGTTTCATCCCCCTTGTCTTCCCCTTCTATTTCCCCATTTACCCCTCAAATCCCATTTAATTTCCTCCCCTAACCTTTGTTGGCCACTTTTCCCCCTTATTCCTCCATCGTTTCCCTTTAAACCCCTTGAAACCCATTAAATGGGCAAGAAACCCATCTTCCGACCTTATTAAGGGCCTAGCCCCTTTACCACAGGCCCCTTTCAAACCACTCCCCCACATGTGCCCCGGCGCTGGGACCAAGCGCTTAGGTCCCAAGTGCTAATCGCAATCGGGAGTCCGGGTAGGTGAAATTTCCTTTGCAATATCAAAACAGCCCCGATGCGATTTGTTTATAACGTAAGTCAGCCGATATGTTCCGCACCATCGATCTAGGGTCCAGATCAACGGCTGAGCGCTAATCGCAACCCCCATCGGTGCCGCCCCGACCGAGATCCCCCGATTGCATCTTGACCGTCCATTCTCCTCGCAATCCGATGGTCCTCCGCCAATCGCAAACCCATTCCCAATCGCAATCGCAAAGCCCAATGGTGCCGCCCCGATGGAGATCTCCCGATTACATCATAGCCGTCCATCCATTGCATGATCCAACGGCTATCGCGCAATCGCATCGTCATTTCGCCGCTCCTCGTCTGCCCCTCCGATTTAACGTGAATCGTTGATCTGGCTTCGGATCTAACGACCAGCGTTCAATCGCACCGCCGCTCCAATCGCTGATCGCAAGTCCTTCTGTCTCACCTCCGATTACATCCCCACCGTCCGTTTCTTCCCAGATCGACGGTCATCGCTCAATCGCGTCTCCGACCCCAATCGCAATCGGAACATTTGTGTTGTGCATTGCGATTGCTTCCCGCTCCGACCTGCGATTGCGATTGGACCCTGGGCCCACCGTACTTCTTCTTCCGCCTAGTCACGTGTTACGTGGCCTTTCCCTGTATTATTCAAAATGTGTATGATTGGGGTTTTACAAAGTTTTTGCTCCGTCGCATCGCAAACTCTGTAATGTGTCATTCCGCACCTCGGGTCCCACTTAATTCCTCCGTTTCATGGTATTTCATTGCATTGTCATGCATATCCACCCAGGTCTTAAGTTTCATATGTTTCGTTTAAATTGCATGTTTCATATGAATGCCACCATGTCCATGAGTCCTCCCACGGATCAGTCTCCACCGTTGATCTTTGTTCCCAGACCAAGATCTAGCGGTTTGCGCTGCATATTCATACCAAACCCTATTATCCGCGCTTTCCACCACTCCACCGCATTTCCATCACTCTTTTACACAAAAGCATTGTTCCCACCACCGCCGCACCACCATTTCGTCCACCATGCACCCATCGCTCCGTCTACTGTTTTCTTCATGAGTGTTGCTGTGTTGCAGAGTTTCCAGAGGGAGAGGACCACCGCTGTTCAATGTACTACCTCAATGGCGAGCGGCGCAGTCAGGATCAAATCTAATGAGCCAGTACCATCAGGAAAGTCAAGGAATGGGGCCGTCAGGACTCACATTAATGGAAAGCAGAGTTCAAATGCCGAAAATCATGCCGGCGCCATTTAAAGCTCAAGCTAACTCGACAGAGGCAGTAATGAAGCAGCAAGGAGTTTCAGTACAGAGCAGAGGGATTAGTGCACATCAACGAAGATCTTGAGCTCTGAACCAGAGGTTTAAAGAGGCAAAGCATCATTTTGAAGACCCCGAGGATCGATCTGAAGATCCTGAACATCGATAAGAGGTAATATCAAGGTTTTCTTATCAGCAGAATGTTTTTCCATAAAGGACAGGTCTCCCATACAGTCTTTATTATGCGCCGTGTCCCTGAAGGAGTTTTTCGTCCCAGCTATAGTTCAAAACAATCTAACATCTATGAGGCAGACCTCTCAGCAGTTTCTTTCATTTTGTTCAAATCACCTGGATTACTGCAGCCAAAATGTCAAATCATATCCGAAGCAGATCTCTATTGCACCGGGGAGATGACAAAGATTAAATATACAGCATATCAAGCGGAATGGGCCTCAGCCCTGCATTCATTTTTGTGTTTAAATGTAACATTTAAAATTCACCTACCTCCTCAGTCGGTCCTCTGTGTCTCTTCTGCTATAAAGCACAGAAGGATATCATTGTAATGGTTGTTGATGCATTATCAGTGAATTGCAAGCATTTTTGTCCTGAGCCAAGTTCCCCGTGTAATGATTGTATGATAGGCTGAGAAATATGATGTATTTAGGCTGAATGTAAAAGCCTTGGGCAGTGATGTACCTGATTGGTATTGTGTTTAACGTGATAAGCAATTTTCATTGGATCCTGATCTACAGCAATTGGTGATGTTTTTCTCCTCTCTACGTTTACTTCCATTTCATTTCATGTTCTTCTGACTGGTATCTAAATGCATGACATAAGATTTACCCTTGTTAGGTACCTTATGTCCCAGCTCTCTCAGTCTTTAATGTTTTCTGCTCATATGTGTATCTGAATATTGTTTTTAATTGACTAAACCAGTGTAGTGGATGATTATTGCCTGCTCTCTGATGTGCAAGTTAATAGGATCAATGTTCAGATGTTTTTGTTAAGATTTAATTGAAAGAGGTTAGGAACATTGGGAGGTGTAAAGCCCGTCGCTGCCTCTCCATAACCTACCCCTTCCATATAAACCTTTTCAAGATCCCTCGTGTTGCCTATGGTTCTGTCCAATCAGGCCTGGAGTTAAATGACCTCTGGCATGATCTATAGACAGAATCAGATGGTTCTCCATCCTTCATTCTCATCCCTTAATGTTCCATCCCACCAATCAGTCTTTGAGATCCAAATGCTCTAGATGACTAGCCCAACTGAAGCTTACACATTGAACATAAGTAAATCCTTTCTTGACTCCATTTCCCAATGGCCTTGATGTTCCCTGAGTTATCTATCCTTGCCTAGCTTCCTTCTTTACCCATCCTTGTCTTATGATGAAACCTTCCTTCCTGATTCTCAACAACCAAACTCAAACAATCAAACAAACAACCTCGAGCCTATAACTAGCCTAAAACCATAATTTAGAACTTCAAGGACACATATCCTTTGATAATCATAGAGAGATCCCTCTCTGGACCTAGGAGGGCTAGATCCTAAGGTCTGAAAGTGGTTCTATGTTGTCTCATCTTTTGGTATTGCCAACCTTGCCAAAACATGGGAACCCCAACATAATGGCGACCATACTGGGGAATTTCTGAGTACTTTCATCTAGTTGCATCTCCAAGCCTCAGAAAACCTAGAACCTCTGTTTAGGCTGGCAGTAAAGCACTTATCCTTCCTTTTCCACTTACCTCTGGTGTGTTTTACCCCTTACTCTCAGACAGAGCCTGGTAAGGGCCAGGTAGCCTTCGGATCTCATCCTCTTTAGGAGGTGACACATCTGGTAAATGCCCTCCGAGTCCATCTCTGGTTTGAGTTTGCTGAGTTTTGTGGGGTATTCCTGAAAAGGATATTTCCTCATCACTGCGGTGGACAGTGTGCCCCCTAGAAACATCCTAAACCTTCCACCTGGCGACTCCATTGTTCCCAAACGAAAAGACTCCACTGGTGTTCAATAGGCCTGCTGATTACCTTGGTTTCACATAAGACTCCACTGGGAGACCAGATTCAAAGCATAATGAAGGCTCCACTGGGAGACCAGCCCTGAGACAACATCAGCCACAGCAGAAATAACTAGTAGGGTTAAGCTGTTTGGCTAAAAATTACACTCTGGCTCACAGAATCATTCATACAAGAGCTTTCCCTGATCCAAACCCACCTGAAATAGTTGATAATCCTGAGAAAATCCTTAAAAGAACACCTGCAAGTAGGAGATCAACCATTTCCAACAACATTCATAGAGCCAATTCTGCACCAGAAGATCTTGCAGCTCTATTAGACCCTTTCTTCGACCTAGACCTTCAAAACAAATTACCTAGAACTAGGTCATTCAGTGTTTCAGACCAGTCGGACCCTAGGGACAGTGAAACCCCTCCTTCCACACCACATGATCTCCACTTTCTCCAAAACTTGGGGCTTTCTCACCCGAGATCTGCTCAACAGACTTTTGCCGGTCCAAACATCCCTGTCATCCAAATACCAGCTGCTCAAGCCAACCCTATACCCCACCAGAACATCATCATGGCAGCCTGGTATGCACCTCTAGTTTTACCTCAGCCTCTACTGCCCTTACCAAATGATTATCAATAAAAAATCCCACACTTCCCTACTAAAGAGCCTACAACAGCACAACAACATGTAGATAAAATGGAGGACTCTTTTGACTATATGGAAATTGATGATGAAACAATCAAAATGAGAATTTTTGCGCAAAGCTTGGGAGGTGAAGTAAAGAAATGGTTTAAAAACCTGCCTGCTGGTAGTATTAATGATCTCCCTGCTTTATACCAGACTTTCATTAATAAATGGGAAACTAGGGCGAACCCTCGTCAGCTCCTAGCAGAATACATGTCCCTTAAGAGGAACGCAGGAGAGAGTGTCCACGATTACACCACTAGATTCAACAGCATTTATAATGCTCTCCCTCCGCAAATGAAACCTCCACAAGGTATGGCCTTAGAAAAATATCCTGATGGATTTGATGCTGACATGGCCTATGAGCTTAGAGATAAAGAGTACACCACTTTGGAAGACATGCAGAAAGGGGCAGTAAACATAGAGGCAAATTTGATTGAAAAAAGGGCCAAACTAAGAGCTGAGAAGAGAGTAACATACAAGGATGACACTATAGCCTCCACTTCAGACCCGAATATTGACAGATTGTCTAAGAATGTGGATAAGCTATGCCAAGTGGTCGAAAAGATGGCTATCACTCAGAACAGGAACCAAAATCAAAACCAAAACCAAAACTTTAGAAGAAACAACAACACTCCCAACAAGCAGAAAGAGTCAGATCAGCAAGTCATTCCCCCTTTCCAAAACTTTCTTGATGAGGATGAGGGAATCATAGAAGAGTCTGAAGGGAATGTGATAAACATGTTCGAAACAAAAGATTCAATCCTAAACTGTGATTCAGAAGAGGACCAACCCTCAACCTTTTGTGGGGAGGAGGAATGGTTTGAATCTGAGGAGTATAGGTTGGGATTTGAAAATGCCATGTTGCAGGTCAGAGAACAATATGAGCTCAGGAGCAAAAGGAACCAAGACACTTCCAAACCCAAAACTCCCGAGGTTACCATCAAGAAAAGACCTGAAAAATCTTCTAAAGTAATTTCTGTGAACAACAATTCAGCAGCCAAGAGTTCTGAGAGTAACAAAGAAAAGAACAACCAAAGCATAGAAAAACAGGGTCGACAAACCAGTAGCACTAGCACCTCAGTTAGTGCTCCTGATAAAACTGTTTTTACACATGTACATAATGAGAAAACACAAACTGATTCAGCCACTAAAACAGTGGCAAATAAAACAGACCTAAGCACTCCAAAGAGTCAGTTCACTTTCAATTTAGAAAGTGAGATTGCAAAAATTAAAATCTCTGTACCATTATCTGAGCTGGCCTCTCAGGATGTATATAAAGGCCAAATTTTGAAAGCACCGAATTTAGGAGAAAACACTGATTCTGTGAATTTGAATGATGATCAACCTACCCTCTTGTTTGGTCCTAAGATTGAAGGTAAGTTTCAGGAAGGGGTAGTACCACCTTTCTATATTAGTCTCAACATTCATGAAAAAATACTCCACAACGCAATGCATGATTCTGGAGCCTCACACAACCTGATGCCTAAGGTAGTCATGGAGAAGTTAGGCCTCGAAATCACCAGACCCTATAAAGACTTGTATTCTTTTGACTCGAGTAGAGTAAAATGTCTTGGCCTGATCAAAGACTTGTGTGTGAGTTTGACTCAAATTCCTGCGAAATGTATGGTCATGGATGTAGTGGTGGCATACGTGCCACCCAAGTATGGCATGTTATTATCTAGATCATGGGGAGCCAAGCTGCAAGGCACCATGCAGATGGATGGCTCATATGCCACTATCCCTATATTTGGCCAATTAAGAAGACTATATAGAGAATCCCAAATGAAATTCCTAGTCAGCAGCCCCGAGAAACCTGAAAATTCACCATTATATTCTGTACATACCGACCTTGACTCCTTCATATTTTGTAATGATGAATCCTTAGAAGAGCCAGAGTCCCAGAATAGGTATACAAATGAGAACACCGAGCCTATGGACCTCCACATAATGGCCACTCTGGAAGAATATGATCAGGAAGACCATGGGCAGCACACTGAAAATGAAGAGGAAATCAGCAATGAAGCCTGTAGGATCTGTGGTGGACCTCTCACTCCAAGTGAAACAGAAACAGAACAAGAATAGCAAGCTAACCACCTCCCTGACATCCATGGCCTCTATGAACAACAAGATAGTTTACAACCTAGTACAGACCTCCCAACTCAACCTAATGGCGAACCCATCTGTAAGGGAGAAAGTGAAGTGGAAGTAAACAAAGAACCCCTGTGGGAAATGAACTTTGATGGGTCCTGTACTAGACAAAGCGCTGGAGCAGGAGTGTGGCTGCGTAACACCGAAAATGACCACGCAGAGAGCCACGCTGTCAATCTGCATTTCAAATGCACGAATAACATTGCAGAATATGAGGCTCTAATCTTGGGTTTAAATCTGTTGAAAAAATTAGGAGCCCGTAGGATAGTCGTGAGAGGAGACTCTGAGTTAGTGATCAAACAGATGAATGGTGAGTATTCGGCAAAACACCCCAGGCTTAGGGCATATAGGAATGATACTCTAGATTTGCTAAAAACGTTTGTTGAATATGATTTAGTATCCATTCCTAGGGGTCAAAACGCTATTGCAAATGGACTAGCCTGCCTAGCTAGCTCATATCCTAAGGCCCCAGTTGACCAACAAATCATCATTCAGACTAAATTCAGGCCTGCAGTGCCAGACAATGAAAAATACTGGCAGGTCTTTGAGGGAGACAAACAGATTGAAGATTTCCTGATGGGCAGAAATGAGTTTGAATTTTCCGATTCAGACTCAAAATCTGATGACAGCTGCCCAAGTGAGGATTCCCCAGATGAACTAGAAACACCTTGTAGTATAGAAATAAATTCTTTTTCTGAAGAAACCGGAGATTCAGCCATAAAACGTGAAAACGCAGATAGAGAAGAAATGGAGGTGCTGCAAGCCAAAGACAAGAACATACCAAGAGGCTTAGCACCCTTAGAGGACCTCTTTGATTTCGATGATGTTGCAAAGAAGCCCACAATAGAACATGCATAATCAGATGTAGAAGAATGCAACATAGGCACTGAAGACAAACCCAAAATGATAAAACTGGCTAAGTCTATACCCGCAGACATGAAGAAAAGATACATTGACTTGTTTAAGGAATTCATTGATGTGTTTGCATGGAGCTACGAAGACTTAAAGGCCTATGACACCAACATCATACAACACAAGATACCACTGAAGGAAAATCAGAAACCTTTCAGACAAAAACTCCGTAGGATTAATCCAAAACAATTTCCTGTAGTAGAGAAGGAAATTAAAAAGATGTATGACGCAGGCATAATTGTCCCTGTAAGGTTTTCCGATTGGGTTTCAAACTTAGTGGCTGTAAGGAAGAAGACAGGGGAGATCAGACTATGCATAGATTTTAGAAACCTAAATAGAGCCTCCCTGAAAGACAACTACCCCTTGCCTAGAATGGAACATATCTTACAGAAGGTAGTGGGCTCTAAAAGAATCTCCCTGCTTGATGGTTTTTCAGGATACAACCAAGTTCTGGTACTCCCAGAAGATCAACTCAAAACAACTTTCACCACTCCATGGGGTACCTTCATGTATGTGAAAATGCCTTTTGGATTGATGAATGCTGGAGCTACCTTCCAGAGAGCAATGGATATTGCTTTCTCAGATGAGATTGGACACTTCATAGTTATCTACTTGGATGACTTAACTGTCTTTTCTAAAACAAAAGAAGAACACTTAAAACATCTGAGGAAAGTTTTTGAAAAATGTAGAAGGTATGGTCTATCCCTAAATCCTAAGAAGACTGTTTTTGGGCTGCAAGAAGGTAAGCTTCTAGGCCACATCATATCCGAGAAAGGGATTAGGATAGACCCCCAGAGAGTTGAGGGAATACTTCAAATTACACATCCAAGAAACATCAAGGAGCTACAGTCCTTCATTGGGAAGATCAATTTCCTTAGAAGATTTATCCCCAACCTTGCTGAGCATCTTAGGAAAATGACTGAAATGCTGAAGAAAGATGCTGGAATTAAGTGGACTGTTGAAGCCAAGAAATCTTTTGAGTTAGTAAAGCTTGCACTCACCCAGGCCCCTGTCCTTATCAGCCCTGAATTTTCAAAATATTTTCTGATCTTTTCATTTTCTTCCCCACACACAATAGCTGCGGTTTTGCTACAGAAAAATTCAGAAGGTAATGAGCAGCCTATAGCCTTCTTCAGTAAAGCCTTAAGAGATGCACCCTTAAAGTACAACATCATGGAAAAGCAGGCCTATGCCCTGATTAAGGCCTTAAAATACTTTAGGGTGTACATTCTGCATTCTCACACCATTGCCTATGTGCCAAATATAGTGGTCAAAGATATCTTGTCCCAAGACCCAGATGGGAAAAGGGGCAAATGGATTGCTACGATTTTAGAATATGACATTGAAATCAAACCCACCAAGCTGATCAAAGGTCAAGGCCTGGCCCAATTGATGGCTGAATCCAATTTACAGGCCCTTGATATCAACATGATGAATGCCCTGGATGAGCAGGAAGGATTGCCCCATCCAACTGTTGAGGAGCAGTTTCAGAACTCTCCTTGGTACACTGATATCCTTTACGTGCTCACACACCTCAATGCCCCTCCAGAACTGTCCAAAACAAAGGCCATATTCATAAAACTCAAAGCTAGAAATTACTGCATTATGAATGAGAGTCTATATTGGAAAAATCCAAATGGTCTTTTGCTGAAATGTTTGCCTGAAACTGAAGCTGAAAGAATCAAACAAGAATTCCATGCTGGGGAGTGTGGAGGCCACCTGAGTTGGAAGGCCACTGCAAATAAGATACTCAGGGCTGGGTACTATTGGCCTACACTCTTTAATGATGTTCATAAAATGGTCCTTACCTGCCACAAATGCCAAATTTTTTAGGGCAAAAGAAAGCTCCTTCCCCTCCCTCTGCAACCTATCACCATAGAAGGTCCCTTCATGCAATGGGGCTTAGACTTCATTGGAGAAATCCACCCCTCTTCTTCTGGGAAACACAAATGGATCTTGACTGCTACTGATTACTTCACTAAGTGGATTGAAGCCATACCCACTAGGAATGCCACTGATTCTATCATCATTAGGTTCCTAGAAGACTTCATCTTATCTCGGTTTGGCTGCCCAAGGAAAATAATCACCGACAATGTTGCTGCTTTCGGATCCAAAAGAATGATTGATTTCTGTCACAGGTACGGGATTGCACTTGGACATTCAACTGCCTATTACCCCCAGGGTAATGGCCTAGCTGAATCATCAAATAAAAGCCTGGTCACAATCATTAAGAAGATGTTGGAAGAGAACAAAAGGTCGTGGCATAAAAATTTGATACAAGCCTTGTGGGCAGACATGCTCACTACAAAGAAATCTATTGGCATGTCACCCTTCCAGCTGGTTTATGGGACAGAAGCAGTTTTTCCTACTAGCCTTGGGATACCAGTGGTAAAGCTTATCCAAGAAATCCAATCAGAAGAAGACAACATGATAAGGAGAATTAATGAAACAATCCATCTTCAACAAGTAAGGGAGCAGGTTTATAACAGAGCTGTCAAAGTGCAGGAAAACATGAAGAGACAGTTTGACAAAAGAAGCAAAGCAGCAAATTTCAAAGTTGGGGACAAGGTCCTGAAGTGGGATTCAAGAAGAGAGGATAAAGGCAAACATGGCAAATTCGACAGCTTGTGGCAAGGTCCCTTCATCATTCAAGCCACTGTGGGTCCTAATGCGTTTTTCTTGCAAGAACTTGATGGTTCCGAGTTGTTTGGGGGTCCTGTCAATGGCAAGATGCTCAAACACTATTTCTGCTAATTCTCCATCTCCAGTTTCATTTCCATTGTATATACCGTTGCAAATTTTCATTTTCGGCAAAAAAGAGAAGAAATTGTCCCAAAAAATAGAATGAAAAGAGAGGTTCAGACATGCTCAAAACATGAACCTCTGAGGCAGAAGGATTGGCTCTAATAAACTCAAAATCTGAGCCAAAAGGAAGCATAATAGCTGATCCAAACAAGCTCAAAACCTGGATCAGCAGAGGAAAGAAAATCAGCTCTAATATGCCCAAAATTAGAGCTGGAGCAAAGGAAAGAAGTGACTCAAATATGCTCAAAACCTGAGTCACAAGAAAGAAAGAAGGATGTTTCACAGTTGCAGAATTCCATGCCTTCTCAGTTTTGTTTTCTTCAAGTTTCTGCCCAGCAATTCAGACAGTCTAATCCTGGCTTGGCTGTGTTTAAATTTCCTGTCTTAGAATGTAGGTGAAGAAACCTGTTGGACAGTTTAATCCCAATAGGTAGTAGTTTAGGTAGAGAATTGTATGAGGCCAACAGTCTAATCTGGCCTCATGGAGCAATAAGGGTAGAATTAGAATAGGTTTGTTTTTGTTTTGCAAAATAAAATGTAAAGGGTCTGCTAGTTCAAATGCACCCAAGGGAAAATTGTTAGAGCTCTAGTTTGGGTAGGTAGATTGGTTGGGAAAATGTTTCTGCTGATTTGTGTATCTAATATATTGTGGCAGCTAATCTAAAGAAAGAAGAAAGATGGCTTATAGCAGCAGGCATCTGGCCTACACCAAGAGATCAATTTCTGAATTCTTGACTCCTTCAAGAAGAAGCCATCCCCATGTGGAGCCACTGTTAGCCCCCCTATAAATTTTTGGCAAGCAAATAGGGGGCTAAATTGTTTTGAGCTTTCAAAGAATGTATTTCCATTGTAAACACATCATCCTTGAAAGCCTCCCCCTGTCTTTCATCCCTTGGTTAAAGTCCCTCTGCTGTTTTCCCCTATAAAGCCTCTCTGTTTGTGAATAAATGCCCAAAGGCCTCCTTTCCCCTTTATTTTACCTTCATTTAGCCCCTGTTTCATCCCCCTTGTCTTCCCCTTCTATTTCCCCATTTACCCCTCAAATCCCCTTTAATTTCCTCCCCTAACCTTTGTTGGCCACTTTTCCCCCTTATTCCTACATCGTTTCCCTTTAAACCCCTTGAAACCCATTAAATGGGCAAGAAACCCATATTCCGACCTTATTAAGGGCCTAGCCCCTTTACTGCATGCCCCTTTCAAACCACTCCCCCACATGTGCCCCGGCGCTGGGACCAAGCGATTAGGTCCCAAGTGCTAATCGCAATTGGGTGTCCGGGCAGGTGAAATTTCCTTTGAAATATCAAAACAGCCCCGATGCGATTTGTTTATAACGTAAGTCAGCCGATATATTCCGCACCATTGATCTAGGGTCTAGATCAACGGCTTAGCGCTAATCGCAACCCCCATCGGTGCCGCCCCGACCGAGATCCCCCGATTGCATCTTGACCGTCCGTTCTCCACGCAATCCGATGGTCCTCTGCCAATCGCAAACCCATTCCCAATCGCAATCGCAAAGCCCAATGGTGCCACTTCGATGGAGATCTCCCGATTACATCATAGTCGTCCATTCGTTGCATGATCCAACGGCTATCGCGCAATCGCATCGTCATTTCGCCGCTCCTCTTCTGCCCCTCCGATTTAATGTGAACCATTGATCTGGCTTTGGATCTAACGGCCGGCATTCAATCGCACCGCCGCTCCAATCATTGATCGCAAGTCCTTCTGTCTCACCTCCGATTACATCCCCACCGTCCGTTTCTTCCCAGATCGACAGTCATCGCTCAATCGTGTCTCCGACCCCAATCGCAATCGGAACATTTGTGTTGTGCATTGCGATTGCTTCCCGCTCCAACCTGCGATTGCGATTGGACCCCGGGCCCACCGTACTTCTTCTTCCGCCTAGTCACGTGTTACGTGGCCTTTCCCTGTGTTATTCAAAATGTGTATGATTGGGGTTTTACAAAGGTTTTGCTCCGTCGCATCGCAAACTCTGTAATGTGTCGTTCCGCACCTCGGGTCCCACTTCATTCCTCCGTTTCATGGTATTTCATTGCATTGTCATGCATATCCACCCAGGTCTTAAGTTTCATATGTTTCGTTTAAATTGCATGTTTCATATGAATGCCACCGTGTCCATGAGTCCTCCCACGAATCAGTCTCCGCCGTTGATCTTTGTTCCCAGACCAAGATCTAGCGGTATGCGCTGCATATTCATACCAAACCCTATTATCTGCGCTTTCCACCACTCCACCGCATTTCCATCACTCTTTTACACAAAAGCATTGTTCCCAGCACCACCGCACCACCATTTCATCCACCATGCACCCATCGCGCCGTTTACTGTTTTCTTCATGAGTGTTGCTGTGTTGCAGAGTTTCTAGAGGGAGAGGACCGCTGCTGTTCAATGTACTACCTCAATGGCGAGCGGCGCAGTCAGGATCAAATCTAATGAGCCAGTACCATCAGGAAAGTCAAGGAATGGGGCCGTCAGGACTCACATTAATGGAGAGCAGAGTTCAAACACCGAAATCCATGCTGCGCCATTTAAAGATCGAGCTAACTTGACAGAGGCAGTAATGAAGCAGCAAGGATTTTCAGTACAGAGCAGAGGGATTAATGCGCGTCAACGAAGATCTTGAGCCCTGAAACAGAGGTTTAAAGAGGCAAAGCGTCATTTTGAAGACCCCGAGGATCGATTCTGGAGATCCCGAACATCAATAAGAGGTAATATCAAGGTCTTATTATCAGCAGAATGTTTTTCCTTAAAGGACAGGTCTCCCATACAGTCTTTATTATGTGCCGTGTCCTTGAAGGAATTTCTCGTCCCAGCTATAGTTCAAAACAATCTAACATCCATGAGGCATACCTCTCAGCAAGTTCTTTCATTTTGTTCAAATCACCTGGAGTACTACAGCCAAAAGGTCAAATCATATCCGGAGCAGATCTTTCTTTCACGAGGAAGGTAACAATGATTAAATATACAGTGCATCAAGCAGAATGGGTCTCGGCCCTGCATTCATTGTTGTGTTTAAATGTAACATTTAAAATTCACCTACCTCCTCAGTCGGTCCTCTGTGTCTCTTCTGCTATAAAGCACAGAGGGATATCATTGTAATGGTTGTTGTTGCATTATCAGTGAATTGCAAGCATTTTTGTCCTGAGCCAAGTTTCCTGTGTAATAGTTGTATGACAGGCTGAGAAATATGATGTATTTAGGCTGAATGTAAAAGCTTTGGGCAGTGATGTACCTGATTGGTGTTGTGTTTAACATGATAAGCAGTTTTCATTGGATCCTGATCTACAGCAGTTGGTGATGTTTTTCTTATCTCTGCGTTTATTTCCATTTCATTTCATGTTCTTCTGACTGACATCTGAATGCATGACATAAGATTTACCCTTGTTAGGTACCTTATGTCCCAGCTCTCTCAGTATTTAATGTTTTCTGCTCATATGTGTATCTGAATATTGTTTTTAATTGACTAAACCAGTGTAGTGGATGATTATTGCCTGCTCTCTGACGTGCAAGTTAATAGGATCAATGTTCAGATGTTTTTGTTAAGATTTAATTGAAAGAGGTTAGGAACATTGGGAGGTGTCAAGCCCGTCGCTGCCTCTCCATAACCTACCCCTTCCATACAAACCTTTTCAGGATCCCTTGTGTTGCCTATGGTTTTGTCCAAGCAGGCCTGGAGTTAAATGACCTCTGGCCTGATCTATAGACGGAATCAGATGTTTCTCCATCCTTCATTCTCATTCCTTAAATGTTCCATCCCACCAATCAGTCTTGGAGATCCAAATGCTCTAGATGACTAGCCCAACTGAAGCTTACACATTGAACATAAGCAAATCCTTTCTTGACTCCATTGCCCAATGGCCTTAATGTTCCCTGAGTTATCTATCCTTTCCTAGCTCCCTTCTTTACCCATCCTTGTCTTATGGTGAAACCTTCCTTCCTGATTCTCAACAACCAAACTCGAACAATCAAACAAACAACCTTGAGCCTATAACTAGCCTAAAATCACAATTGAGAACTTCAAAGACATATATCCTTTGATAATCATAGAGAGATCCCTCTCTGGACCTAGGAGGGCTAGATCCTAAGGTCCCAAAGTGGTTCTATGTTGTCTCATCTTTTGGTATTGCCAACCTTGCCAAAACATGGGAACTAACGAGTGTAGGCCGAAACCCCATCTTTCTTCCTTGATTTGTAGCTGCCACAAATATGGTAGATTAGCATAAACATTCCCAAAAAACCTACCTACCCATCCCACAATCCTAGCATTTTTTTTCTAGGGTGCATTTGAACTAGCAGACCCTTTACATCATTTTTATTTTTTATAAACAAGAGAATAAACCTATTCTACTTTATTACTCCATGAGACTAGCTTAAACTTTTTGTCTCATATGTTTCTCTACCTGATCTAACATCTGCTGGGATTAAACTGTCCAACAGATTTCTTCTCTGCATTCTACGACAGAAATTTAAAAACAGTCAAACTAGGATTAGACAGTCTAGTTTGCTGCGGATCCAAGGCATAAAGACAGTTGCACATGGATAGAAACTTGCAGAAAATCGAAAACAAAACTTTGAAGGCCTGAAATTTGAAGTTTGAAGCATCCTTCTTTCTTATTGACTCAATTTTTGAGCTTGTTAGAGTCACTTTTCTTTTTATTTCAGCTCTGGTTTTAGGCTTGTTAGAGCTGAATTTTTTCTTCTTTGTTGGTCCAGGTTTTGGGCATGTTTGAACCAACTATATTTGCTTTCTTTGGCTCAGGTTTTGATCATATTAGAGCCAATATTTTGCACTTTATAGGTTCATGTTTTGAGCATGTCTGAACCTCTCCTTTCTCTTTGTTTTTTGAAACAAATTTTTTTTTTTTTTTAAAGCAAACACTGCAATGGTATGTATAATGAGAATGGAAACTGGAGGTTGGAAATCAGCAGAAGTAATGTTTGAGAATCCTGCCATTGACAGGACCCCCAAACAGCTCGGTGCCATCTAACTCTTGTAGGAAAAAGGTGTTTGGACCCACAGTGGCCTAGATGATGTAGGGACCTTGCCACAAACTATCAAACTTTCCATGCTTTCCTTTGTCCTCTCTCCTTGAGTCCCACTTTAGAACTTTATCTCCAATTTTGAAATTAGAGGCCTTGTTTCTTTTTTCAAATAACTTCTTTATATTTTCCTAAACCTTCACAGCTTTGTTGTAGACCTCTTCCCTTGTTTGTTGGAGATGAATTATCTGGTTTATTCTCCTCACCATGCTATCTTCTTCTGTTTGTCTCTCTTGAACAAGTTTAATCACTAGTATTCCAAGGCTGGTGGGAAACACTGCTTCTGTTCCATAGACCAGCTGATATGGTGACATGCCAATGGATTTCTTTGTTGTAAGCCTGTCAGACCATAGGGCATGCACTAAATTGTTATGCCATGAATTTTTGTTCTCTTCCAACAGATTTTTGATGATGATCACCAGGCTCTTGTTTGATGATTCAGCTAATCCATTACCTTGAGGGTAATAGGCAATTGAATAACCGAGTGCTATTTGATACCTATGACAAAAATAAACCATTTTATTGGATCCAAAAGTAGCAGCATTATCAATGATTATTTTCCTTGGAAAGCCAAATCGAGAGAGGATATGACCTTCTAGGAACCTAATGATGACTGAATCCATGGAGTTCCTAGTAGGTATGGCCTCTATCCACTTAGTGAAGTAGTCTGTGGCTGTTAAGATCCATTTGTGTTGTCCAGAAGAAGCAGGATGAATTTCTCCTATGAAATCTAGGCCCCATTGCATAAAGGGACCTTCAAAAATGATGGTTTGTAGAGGTAAGGGGAGGAGTTTTCTTTTGCCTTCAAAAATCTGGCATTTGTGGCAGGCAGTTATCATCTTATGGATATCATTGAAGAGTGTAGGCCAATAGTAGCCAGCTCTGAGTATTTTGTTTACAGTGGCTTTCCAGTTTAGGTGGCCTCCACACTCTCCTGCATGGAATTCCTGCTTAATATTTTCTACTTCAGACTCAGGAAAACATTTAAGCAATAGGCCATTTGGATTTTTCCAGTATAAGCCTTCATTCATTATGCAATAGTTTCTGGCTTTTAGGTTTAAGAATCTGGCCTTGGTATTTGATAGTTCAGGAGGGGCATTGAGGTGTGTAAGCACATACAGAATGTCAGAATACCAAGGAGAGCTCTGAAACTTCTCCTCGACAGTGGGATCAGGTAATCCCTGCTACTCATCCAAGGCATCTATCATGTTAATGTCTAGGGCTTGTAGGTTTGATTCAACCATTATTTGAGGTAGGCCCTGACCTTTGATCAGTTTGGTGGGTTTTATCTCAAGGTCATATTCTAAGATCACAACAATCCATTTTCCCCTCTTCCCATCTGGGTCTTGGGACAGTATGTCTTTAAACACTATATTTGGCACATAGGCTATGGTGTGGGAATGCAGTATGTACACCATAAAGTATTTCAAGGCCTTAATCAGAGCATAGGCCTATTTTTCCATTACGTTGTATTTCAGGGGTGCATCCCTAAGTGCTTTGCTGAAGAAAGAAATGGGCTGTTCCATTCCCTTTGGAATTTTCTGCAGTAGAACTATAGCTATTGTATGCTTGGAGGCAGATGAAAAAATCAGGAAATATTTTGAGAAATATGGGCTGATTAGGACAGGAGCCTGGGTCAGTGCAAGTTTAACTGATTCAAAATATTTCTTAGCTTCAACAATCCACTTAACTCCTACACCTTTCTTCAGCATGTTAGTCATATTGCTAAGGTGTTCACATAAGTTGGGAATGAACCTCCTGAGGAAGTTGATTTTCCCAATAAAGGACTGTAACTCCTTGATGTTTCTCGGGTGTGTGATTTGTAGTATTCCCTCAACTCTTTATGGATCTATCCTAAATCCTTTCTCATATATGATATGGCCAAGAATTTTTCCTTCTTGCAGCCCAAATACAGTCTTTTTAGGATTCAGTGACAGACCAAACCTTCTGCATTTTTCAAACAATATTCTCAGGTGCTCTAGGTGTTCTTCCTCAGTCTTGGAGTAGACTGTTATGTCATCCAGGTAGATTACAATGAAGTGTCCTATTTCATCTAAAAAATCTATGTCCATTGCTCTTTGGAAGGTTGCACCAGCGTTCATCAGCCTAAAAGGCATCTTTACATACATAAAAGTGCCCCATGGAGTGGTAAAGGCTGTTTTGAGTTGGTGTTCTTGGATTACTAAGACTTGGTTGTATCCTGAAAAACCATCTAGCAGGGAGATCCTTTTAGAGCCTACTACCCTTTGAAGAATATGTTCCATTCTAGGCAAAGGGTAGTTGTCTTTGAGTGAGGCTCTATTGAGATTCCTGAAATCTATGCATAATCTGATCTCCCATGTTTTCTTTCTCACATCCACCAGGTTTGAGACCCAATCAGAGAACCTCACAGGCATAATTATACCTGCCTCATACATTTTCTTAATCTCCTTTTCAACTGCAGGCAATTGTTTTGGGTTTATCCTACGGAGTTTTTGTCTAAAGGGCTTCTGATTCTCTTTCAAGGGTATTTTATGCTGTATGATGTTTGTGTCATAGGCCCTCAAGTCTTCATAACTCCAAGCAAACCCATCAATGAATTCCTTAAATAGGTCAATGTATTTCTTTTTCATGTTTGCAGGCAGGGACTTAGCCAATTTGAACATCTTGGGTTGATCTTCAGTGCCTATGTTGCATTCCTCAACATCAGAGTCTGCATGTTCTATAGTGGGCTTTTTTACTACATCATCAAAGTCAAAAAGGTCTTCTAAATGTGCCAGACCTCGAGGTATGTTCTTATCTTTGGTCTGCAACACCTCTAATTCTTCACTATCTTCGTTTTCAAAATTTTCGTTCGGATTTCCAATCTGTTCATTTAAAGTGTTTATTGCTATGCTACAGGGTGTTTCTTCCTCGTCCGAGGACTCTTCATTTAGGCAGCTACTGTCACATTTAGAGTCTGAATTAGAAAATTCAAACTCGTTTCTGCCTACTAGGAAATCTTCAATCTGTTTATCACCCTCAAATACCTACCAATATTTTTCATTGTCCGGCACTGCAGGTCCGAATTTGGTCTGAATGATGATCTTTTGGTCACTAGGAGGCTTATGATATGAACTAGCCATGCAGGCTAGTCCATTTGAAATTTTGTTCTGACCTCTAGGGACGAACACCAGATCGTATTCCACAAAAGTTTTCAACAGATCCATAGTGTCATTCCTGTATGCCCTCAGTCTAGGATGTTTTGCTGTATATTCACCAGTCACCTGTTTAATAATCAACTCAGAGTCCCCACGCACAGTTATCCTATGGGCTCCTAATTTTCTCAATAGGTTTAAGCCTAGGATAAGAGCCTCATACTCTGTGATATTATTTGTACATTTGAAATGCAGGTTGCAGACATGGCTCTCTGTGTAGTCGCTCTCTGTGTCATGCAGCCACACCCCTGCTCCAGCAGTTATCTTGGTGCATGACCCATCGAAATTCATCTCCCACAAGGGTTCATTTTTCGTTTTATCATCACTTCCTTCCCTACAGCTAGGTTCGCAAATATGTTGCATTATAGGAGCTGCACTAGGCTGTGGGTTGTTCTATTTTTCGTCATGGGTGTGGAGATCAGAGAGGTGATTAGTTGGCTGATTGCATTCTATTTCTGGTTCACTTTGAGCTTTTGTTACAGTGCACTGTTCAAATTTTTATATGTCTTCCTCCTCCGAGTCTAGAGTAGCCATTATGTTAAAGTCCATGGGCTTTGTTTCCTTTTTGGTATATCTGTTTTTGGACTCTGACCCTTCTGAGGATTCATCATTACAGAGGATGAAGGAGTCAAGGTATGTATGTATAGAGTATAAAGGTGAGTTTTCGGGGCTACTAACCAATAATTTCATTTGTGCCTCTCTGTACAATCTTCTAAGTTGGTCGAAGATTGGGATTGTGGCATAAGCCCCATCCATCTGCATTGTTCCTTGTAGCTTGGCTCCCCATGATCTTGATAATAACATGCCATACTTGGGTGGCACATATGCCACAACAACATCCATGACCATACACTTGGCTAGAATCTGGGTAAGGCTCACACATAAATCTTTGATCAGGCCAATACACTTTACTCTGCTAGAGTCAAATGAATATAGGTCTTTATAGGGACGGGTTATCTCTAGCCCTAACCTCTCCATCATTACTTTAGGAATCAGGTTATGTGATGCCCCAGAATCATGCATTTCATTGTGGAGAATATTATCATGGATATTAAGACTAATATAAAAAGGGGGCACTACCCCTTCCTGAAACTTTCCTTCTATCTTTGGACCAAACAGTAGGGTAGGTTGATCATCACTCAGATTTATAGTGTCACTATTCAAACCTAAATTTAAAGCTTTCAAAATTTGGCCTTTATATAAATCCTGAGTGGCTAGCTCAGAGAGTGGTACAGAGATTTTAATTTTTGTAATCTCACTCTCCAAATTGAAAGTGGACTGACTCTTTGGAATGTTCAACTCTATTTTGTTAGCCACCACCTTAGTGGCTGAATCATTGTGCTAATTCTCGTTATGTATAGTATTGATGACAGTTTTATCAGGAGCACTAACTACAATGCTAGTGCTGCTAGTTGGTCTACCTTGTTTATCAGTGTTTTGGTTGTCTTTTTCTTTGTTCTTCCCAAAACTCTCAGCTGCTGATTTGTTACTTTCAACAGTCACTTTAGAAGTTTTCTCAGGCCTTTTCTTGATGGTAACCTCAGAAGCTTTTGGTTTGGCAGTGTCTATGCTCTTCTTTCTTCTAAGTTCATATTGTTCTCTGACCTGCATCATGGCATTTTCAAATCCTAACCTGTAATCTTAAGATTCTAACCATTCCTCATCCCAATATGAGGGTGAGGGCTGATCTTCTTCTGTGTAATAGTTGTGGATTGAATTTTCTATTTCAAACATATTTATTGTGTTCCCCTCAGACTCTTCTATGATTCCCTCATCTTCATCTAAAAAGTTCTCTTGGAATGGGGGAATAACTTGTTGATCTGATTCTTTTTGTCTGTTGGGAGTGGTGTTTTTTCTTCCAAAGTTTTGGTTCTGGTTATGGTTTTGATTTCTGTTTTGGCTACTGACTGTGACAACCATTTTTTCCATCATTTTTTGTAGCTTTTCCACTTTTTTAGATAAACGGTCATAGTTTGGATCAGATGTGGAGGCTACATTGTCACCTCTATATGCTACCATTTTCTCATCTCTCAATCTTGCTTTCTTCTCGATCACAATTTCCTCTACACTCATTGCTCCATTTTTCATGTCTTCCAATGTGTTGTAATCCCTCTCCCTAATCCGGTAGGCCATGTCAGCATCTAAGCCTTCAGGGTACTTCACTAAAACCATTCCTAGGGGAGGTTTCATGTGTGGTGGAAGAGCATTATAAACGTTGTTAAATCTTGTAGAGTAGGCCTGGACACTCTCTCCTACATTTCTTTTCAGGTTCTTGTATTCTGCTAGGATCTGGAGAGGGTTTGCCTTAGCTTCCCATTTGTTTATGAAGGTCTGATATAAAGTTGGGAGGTCTTGGATACTATTAGGAGGTAAGCCTTTGAACCATTTCTTCACATCACCTCCTAAGCTCTGGGAAAATATTCTCATTTTGACTGTATCATCATCTATTTCCATGTAGTCAAAAGAATATTCCATCCTATCTACATGGTGTTGGGATGTGGTAGACTCTTTTGCAGTGAAGTGTGGGATTTTTGATTGATAATCATTGGGTAAGGGTACTAGAGGCTGAGGTAAAACCAGAGGTGCATACCAGGCTACCGTGATGATGTTTTGATGAGGTAAAGGGTTGGCTTGAGCAGCTGGTATATGGATGACAGGGATATTAGGACCAGCAGAAGCTTGTTGGGCAGATTTAAGGTGGCAGAGCCCCAAGTTCTGAATGAAGTGAATATTAGGAGGTGTAGATGGAGGGGTCTCTTTGTCCCTAATGTGTTTACCACTTTGAGTAGGTGAACCAGGAAGCTCATTGTCTGACTGGTCTAGGACACTGAATGACCTAGTTCTTGGTAAACTGTTTTGAGTGCCTAGGTCAAAAGATGATTCTGAAAGAGCTGTAAAGTCTTCTGGTGTAGAGATAACTCTATGGATGTGGCTGGAAATAGTTGATTGTTTAGGTGTAGGAGATCTCTTAAGGATGCTCTCCGGGTTGTCAACTATTTCAGGTGGGTTTGGGTTAGGATAAGCTCTTGTGTGAATGGTTCTTGAAGCCAGAATGCTATTTTCCAACCAAGCAGCTTAGCCCTACTTGTTACTTCTTTCGTGGTTGATGTTGTAATGGGCTTCTGGTCTCCCAGTGGAGTCTTATGTGAACCAAGATAATCAGCAGGCCTACTGATCACCAGTGGAGTCTTTAAATCGTTTAGGAATTATGGAGTTGCCAGGTGTAAGGTTTAGGATGTTTCTGGAGGGTACACTATCCACCACAGTGCCTATGAGATGTCCCTTTTCAAGGATATCTTCCAAACACAACAAACTCTAACCAGAGATTGAATGGGAGGGCTTTTACCAGATATGTCACTTTTGAAAGAGTGTGAGATCTGGAGGCTTCCTGGCCCTTTCTAGACTCTGTCCAAGAGTGTGGGAGAAACACAAAAAATGGTATAGAGGCTCATCTGTGAATAGGAGTGTTTAACTACTAACATAACCATATATTATAGGTTTCTGAAGTCCTTATGATCTAGTAAGGAAAAAGTACTCAGAATGTCCCTAGCAGAGTCGCCATTATGTTGGGGTTCCCATGTTTTGGCCAGATTGGCAAGGCGAAAAGATGAGACAACATCAAACCACTTTCAGACCTTAGGATCTAGCCCTCTTGGTTCCAGAGAGGGATATTTCTATATAAGAAAAGGTTTTATGTCTTTGAAGCTCAAAGTTTAATATGTTAGGCTAGTTATAGGCATAGGTCTTGTTTGTTTGATTATTTGTTTGGTTGATGGTTATCAGGAGAGAAGGGTTCAATGTGAGACAAGGATGAGAAAAGAGGAATAAGGCAGAGGTGAAGTATTCCAGGGAGCATTCAAAACCATTGGGAAATGGAGTCAGGAAAGGGTTTGCTTGCTAATCAATATGTAGGCTTTCAATTTGGCTAGTCATCTAAAACATTGGATATTAAAGATGATTGTGTGGTGTGGAATGTTAAGGGAGGAGGAAAAATAAAGGTTTAGAACACAAAGTTAAAGGCCTGAGATCATAGAGAGAATTTGAAATCTCAATGCTTCGGCCTTCAGCTTGAGGGATCTTAGAAAGGCCAACTGGTTGCACAAGGAT
This sequence comes from Pinus albicaulis, assembly GCA_034641835.2. Lineage (NCBI taxonomy): Eukaryota > Viridiplantae > Streptophyta > Pinopsida > Pinales > Pinaceae > Pinus > Pinus albicaulis. Next base: position 158,870 of record JAXQQM020081985.1, on the reverse strand, counting down.
CCTAGTGGACAGGGCTAACTCTAATCCCCAGTGTTCCCAAATCTTCCAGCTAAATCCTAGCAAGAACATCTAAGAATAAATTCATTTAATTCATACATCAGAGAGCAAGCAATAACATCCACTACACTGGTTAAATTAACTAAAATCATTTCTTAGATAACACATTAGAAGAAAAAATTAAAGGCGAGGAGAGCAGAAACATAGGGTACCTAACAACGGTAAATCCTATGCCAATATTCTGATGCAAGCCAGTAGAAACGAAATGAAATTAATTAAAACATAGAGACAGGAAAACATCATCGCTGCTTTAGATCAGGATCCAAAGAAATGTGCTTGTCATATTAAAAAGCAACACCAGTCAAGTACAACATTGCTAATAGCTGGATACTCAATCTTAAAACATCTTCCTCAGCCTATCTTACAACTTTACACAGAGATTTTGTCTCAAAAGAAACATCTTGTAATTCTTTTATAACTGATCAAAAACCTTTACAATGAGTTTATTCATGAATTTATAGCTTCGGTGGAGCAGAGAAGGTAGGTGAAAAATAAATGCAGGATTAAAACTTAGGAAAGGAAGAGAGTCGAGACCCATTCTACTTAAATTCTGTGCATTTATGCATGGCACTCTTTGAGTGAAAGAGTGGTCTTCTCCAGGCTTCCATTTACTCCGGTATGTCTCTAATGTACTTTGGCTGCAGTACTCTGTAGTACTTTTGGGGAACTGAACAAAAATAAATCAATGATTCAAGTCTGCCATGCTATGTAACTAATGCTTCTGATAGCGTAGGACTGTTGTCAAGGTGGGAAATTCTCTAGGAACACGGTATAGAATAAAAGTTGAATGGGCACTCTGTCCTTTATGGGGAAGACATTCTGCTGATATGAAAACCCTAATATCATTGTTTTCTGTGTGCTGGACCTTCCATGCAATCCATGATGTCTTTGAACTGGTACCTTTTCCTTCTAAAATCCCTGAAAAAGTTCAAAATCTTCTATTTCTTGCTTCAAGCTCTTTGCTGCTCTCGTACTGTCTTTGTTAATGCAATCTAAAATTTAATGGCGCCAGAGAGGGTTTGCAGAGTTTGAAACTCTGTCCTTTGATGAAATTTACGATGCTGACACCTTTCCGAACATTTTCTATAAAATCAGGCTATAAATTCAGCTCCTTCTATGCATTGTGCCTTTATAATAGTGCATATGAATCATGGCAGTTTTCCGCCTTACTGTAACCCTGCAAAATACGAAAACAAATTAAGAAAACCCTGCATGGATAGGGTGGTGTGGATGACTGCGGAAACGGTGACGTGATACGGTGGACAATGATGCATGCAGAGGATCTTATGAAGGAAAAACGTGTAACAGTGAGAAATGCACTGGGTGACGTCGAAATAGCCATTTCAATGAAAAACATTAAAACTTTGACCTTGAATGTAATTATATAGGGGACAGGAGAGAAAACAATGAACACACGTGGGCAAATGACGTGGCGGTATGGGGTTAAGGGGCGGGCGTGCGCTTAATCTGGGCCGTCTGATTTACGGTGGAAATCGATGGTGGAAAACACGTCGGAGGGCGATGGATGGTGGGAGAGGGGTACGGATGACTTGGGTTAACCTCCGCGCAACTTCATGGAGTGGTCACCGTTGGATGAGCGATCAAAGATCGGACGGCTGATATGCATATTGCTCTGTGTCTTGTACCGAACGATAATGCGCGATGAGTGGGCGGTATTGAAACAACACCGCTGCCACACATCATGCGATGAGTGGAATCACTAGAACATCAGAAAATACTGCCCACCTCTCAAACGCGGTGCGATAAATACCACTGGTTTCTAAATAGTGCACGAGCGTGGTGGTCACCGGGGCGGAGGAAATCTGGACTGTCGATCTGGCGGGTAAATGAACGGTGGAGATGCGATCTGAGCGGTGAACGGGTTGAATGGTGGATGCTGCGTTGTTTTGCGAAGATCGTCTGATCTAAACAGATCAATGGCTAATATGGTGTCCGATATCCACCTGCTGCAAGCACCTTTTGCCTTGGTGCGTGGTTTCCGCGCCGGGGTCACGTGGTGAAAGAAGTACAAGGGGCTGGCCGAAAGGGGCTAAGACCCAATGGACATGAAAATATGGTTATTTGGCCCTTTTAGTGCATTTTTGGGGTTGGGAAAAGGTAATGATAGAGGATAACAAGGGGAATGAGACCAAACCAGGGGTGAATGTAGAATTTAAAGGGGATTTTGGGAGGAATTCTGCAGGGGTAGAAGGGTAAATGTAGGCTTTTTGGAGTGCAGTTTTACAATCAATGGGACCTTATAAAGGGAGTCAGCAGAGGGAAATTATCAAAGGCAGGGAACATGAAAAGGCTTCAAGGATGATGTGCCTTTAGGGGAGATGCATTCCTTGAAGGATTTAAAAACAACTTAGCCCCTTACTTTGCTTGTCAAAAAATTTATAGGGGGCTAACAGAGAATATATCTCCAAAGACTTCCTATGTTTTTGCAGGGAACATAGAATACACAAGAAATTTACCACAAGCTATACACCTCAACAAAACAGTGTTGCATAAAGAAAGAATAGGACCATCATGGACATGGTAAGAAGTATGTTGAAGGCAAAGAATTTTCCAAATGAGTACTAGGCAAAAGATGTCTCTTGTGCAGCTTATATTATTATTAGATGTCCAACCAAAAGTGTTATGAATAGATTCCATAAGAAGCATGGAGTGGAAGAAAGAAAATTTTCACTCACATGAGAATGTTTAGATGTGTGGCATATGCACATGTCCTGGATTAGTTAAGGAAGAAGTTGGAAAACAAGGGGGAGAAATGTATATTTCTTGGATACAGTGATGAATCTGAGGCTTACAAGCTCTAGAAGCCATTAACCAAGAAAGTAATCATCAGCGGAGATTTTCAGCATAGAAGAAGAAGCTTGGGATGGAATTTTATAGAAGATACTGAATGTGAAGACATGTATGTCTCATGAACAGAAAGAGAAATGGACTCCAGCAAACGACTCCTCAACAGTGGCTCCTCCTCTACCTACACAAGCTCAACAAAGCGCACCACAAGAAAGTAATAAAACAACATTAAGAAACCAAGGAAGTGCTTCTCCAAGCGCACCACAGGGATCAAAAACTCCCTTGATTTCAAGTGCAAATCCAAGCACATCTTCAGCAAATACAAGAAGATCAAGATTCAGAAATTTAAGTGAGATTTATGAGAAAGAAGAAGTTGATGATAATGTTGTTCTGAATTCTTTATTTGCATTATTTTTTCATGTTGATTAGCCAAGCCATTTTTAATATGCAGTCAAATAAGAGAAATGGATTGAATAAATGAATGAAGAAATAGGAGCAATAAAAAGAAATGACACATGGGAGTTAGTGGACCTCCGTAAGGAAAAAAATTTATTGGAGTGAAATGGGTCTATAAGACCAAAAGAAACATTGAAGGCAAGATAGAAAGGCACAAATCAAGGCTATTTGTCAAAGGCTACAAGTAGCAACAAGGAAGAGATTACGAGGAAACCTTTGCACTATTTGCAAGGATGGAGATAGTGTAGATAGTGTTGTCAATAACAACACATAAAAAATGGAAATTTTATCAAATGGATGGGAAGTCAACATTCTTGAATGGAGTGTTGAAAGAGGAGGTATATGTTGAACAACCTCCTCGCTATGAAATAGAAGTCTAAGAACACAAAGTGTTTATGTTATTGAAAGCTCTTTATGGGATGAAGCAAGCACCACGAGCATGGAGGAAGTCAAATTATGGGGTATTGAAGGGAAGCCGGGAAGGATAATAAGCTCTAATGTCATGACAAAGCTTCTAAAGAAAGAACAACGAGACGTAATTGCACAATTATGCTCACTAGAAGTTCCGACATCAAAATCATCTATTTCTGCAGATCTCCAAGAAGTCTTGGACAATCATTCCAAGGTGTTTGAAACTCCCAAAGGACTCCCACCTATTCGTGATCATGATCATGCTATTCATTTGATTCCAGGAAGTGTTCCTCCAAACATCAGGCCTTATAGATATCCTTACTTCCAAAAGAGCGAAATTGAACGTATGATTGCAGAAATGTTAGAGGCGGGTATAATTCAACCTAGTCAAAGTTCTTTCTTTGCTCCCGTAGTATTGGTACACAAGAAGGATGGATCATGGTGAATGTGTCCGGATTATAGGGAGCTCAATAAGCTCACCATTAAAGATAAATTTCCCATTCCTGTGATTGATGAATTATTGGATGAATTACATGGAGCAATTTATTTTACCAAGTTGGATCTTCGTTCAGGATATCATCAAATTAGAATGAAGACCGAAGATATTCCAAAAACAACATTTCAAACTCATGAGGGTCATTATGAATTTTTGGTCATGCCTTTTGGCCTTACCAATGCACCTTCTACATTTCAAGGGTTGATGAACTCCATTTTCAAACCCTTCCTTAGAAAATTTGTGCTAGTATTTTTTGATGATATACTAATCTACAGTAGGTCTTGGAAGGATCATGTTCAACATGTTGACAGGGTGCTCAAACTATTGCAGGAGAAACAATTATATGCAAAAACATCCAAATGTTTCTTTGGAGTACAAGAGGTCGAATATCTGGGTCATATTATATCTCACGAGGGTGTTAAAGTAGACCCTAACAAAATTAAAGCCATTAAGGAATGGAAATTCCCCAAGACAATAAAGCAGTTGCGAGGATTTCTTGGGTTAACAGGCTATTATCACAAGTTTGTTAAGAATTATGGGAGAATAGCAGCACCTATAACAACATTATTGAAGAAAGATGCATTTTCATGGACTCCTGAAGCAACTAAGGCCTTTGAACATCTTAAAGAGGCAATTTTCCTAGCACCTGTCTTAGCTACGCCATACTTCACAAAAACCTTTATTGTGGAATGTGATGCCTCAGGAAATGGAATTGGTGAAGTTTTAATGCAGGAAGGAAGACCCATTGTTTTTGAAAGTCGTCCAATCAAAGGAAAGAATTTACAGAAACCTATTTATGAGAAGGAAATGTTAGCAATACTGCATGCACTAAAGAAATGGCGAAATTACCTAATGGGAAGACACTTCAAGGTAAAAATTGATCATGATAGTCTTAAACACTTTTTGGAATAAAGACTATCTTCAGAAGAGCAGAAAAAATGGGTCACAAAGATGTTGGGTTATGAATTTGAAATAATCTACAAAAAAGGAAAGCTTAATGTTGTTGCAGATGCACTCTCAAGAAATAATGAAGAGGTGGAAGCATTGCTTTGTGCCATTTCTATTATTCAACCAGATTGGATAACCGAAGCAAGAGATGAATGGAAGAAGGACAAAGATGTATGGACACTCATTCAAAAGTTGCAGCAAGATCCTAGTACATCTGATACATTTAGTTGGAAAAAAGATTCCTTATGGTACAAAGATCGCTTATATCTTTGTAAGAATTCCCAACTAAAACAAAATATTCTTCTGGAATTGCACACTTCTCCTTTAGGAGGACACTCAAGATTTTTAAAAACTTACCACAGGGTGAAGAAAGATTTTTTTTGGGATGGACTTAAATCTGATATTCAAAATTTTTTGTCGGAATGTTTGCTTTTCCAGCAGAATAAAGTGGAGACAATTAAGACCTCGTGACTTCTACAACCTTTATCCATTCCTAGTCAACGTTGGGAGGAGATTTCAATAGATTTTATCACAGGTTTACCGAAGTCCGAAGGCAAGAATTTCATCATGGTGGTAGTTGATAGACTTACCAAGTATGCACACTTTTGTGCATTATCTCATCCATTTAAAGAAAGTACAGTTGCTACTACATTTGTGGATAGAATTCAAAAGCTACATGGAAGCCCAAGGGTTATTGTGAGCGATAGAGATCCCATTTTTAAGGGAAATTTTTGGACGGAGTTATTTTCTTGTTTGGGTACTCAATTAGCTCATAGCTCATCTTATCATCCTCAATCTGATGGTCAAACTGAGATAGTAAATAAATGTTTGGAAGGATATCTTCGTTGTTTTGTATCCGATAAACAAACACAATGGGTCAAGTGGTTACCTCTTGCTGAATGGTGGTATAACACTTCCTTCCATACTGCAGCAAAAATGACCCCATTTATGGCACTTTATGGATATCATCCACCATCGATCACATCATATTTAAGGGAAAATTCGAAGGTTCAAGCAGTGGAAGATCACATCGAGCATCAGCAAGAAGTTCTCCAACTCTTAAAGGATAACCCGAATTTGGCACAAAATCAAATGAAACAACAGGCAGATCAACATCGCAGCGAGAGAAGTTTTGATGTAGGAGATTGGGTATTTTTACGGCTACAACCATATAAACAAATGTCCCTCAAGCAAGCTAAGAAGGATAATAAATTATCGCCAAAGTACCATGGTCCTTACAAGGTGTTGCAAAAGATTGGTACTATGGCATACAAATTGGAGCTTCCTGCTTCTTCGCGAGTACATCCAGTTTTCCATGTTTCATGCTTAAAGAAGGTTATAGGTGAAAATCTACCAGTTCAAACAGTATTGCCAGAACTTGATGGGGAAGGGAAGATCATATTGGAACCTGAAGCAGTCATAGAAAAAAGAACTCGACAACTACGGAATCGATCAATTTCAGAGTATCTCATCAAGTGGAAGAACTTACCCACTGAGGATTCTACATGGGAGGATGAGAATTTTATACAAAAGCACCCAGAGCTACTCAAGCGTTGAGGACAACACTTTTTTGAAGGAGAGGGGCATGTTAGGTCCCTATATTACTAGTATAGTCCCTTATTGTTGTTAGTGTAACCCCCTTATTGTTATTATTGTACCCTTGTAACCCCCATTTTGTTATTATTGTGCCCTTAATTTATTATTGTTAGGTCGACTAGGATTACATTGTGGCCCACTAGGATTACATTATGGCCCCATGGACTCCTATATATAGAAAGGAGGTTTTGTAAATTGTATCATCCAAGAATTGTTGATTTATGTAATGTATTGGAGGTTGCCCCCTCGAAGTGGCTCATTTCTAAGGCGTTGATATCTCTTTTCTTCTCTTTTTGGAGCTAGTTACACAACATGTGTTCCTTCCAGAGAACTATTCTTCCTTCTGATGAAGACCTCTTGGAAGCCATGATCAAGGTGTGTCCATTGACATGTGTTTCTTCATGTTGGAAGCCATAATAAATGAGTCCAAGGATAGTTCCTTTTACCGTGTCAACCTCATTAAAAAATGAATCAGTGAGTCCGAGAATAGTTCTTTTCCTGTGTCAACCTCGTTAAAAAATGAATCAGTGAGTCTGAGGATAGTTCCTTTTACTGTGTCAACCTCATTAAAAAATGAATCAGTGTGACCAAGGATAGTTCTTTTCCTGTGTCAACCTCATTAAAAAATGAATCAGTTAGTCGAGAGCATAGTTCCTTTTCTTGTGTCAAGCTCGTTTAAAAAATGAAACAAGCTTCCATGAGGACAATTATTTTCCTGTGTCAACCTCATTAAAAAATGAATCAGTAAGTCCGAGGATAGTTCTTTTCCTGTGTCGACCTAATTAAAAAATGAATCAGTAGGTATATTGTAGAGAGTAGATTAATAGATTAGAAATAAGTAGTTTCTGAGGATAGTTCCTGTTAGTGAGTCAACCTGATTAAAAAATGAATCAGGCAAGAGGACAGTTCTTTTCTTATGTCAACCACGTTAAAAATGAATCAGTTGATCAGAGGATAGTTCCTGTTACTGAGTCAACCTCGTTAAAACATGAATCAGGTATGAGGAAAGTTCTTTTCATGTGTCAACCTCATTAAAAAATGAATCAGTAGGTTATGTAGGTAGATTAGAAATGAGTAGTTTATGAGGATGGTTCCTGTTACTGAGTCAACCTCATTAAAAAAATGAATCAGGTATCAGGATGGTTATTTTCCTGTGTTAACCTTGTTAAAAAATGAATCATTTGGTTAGAGGATAGTTCCTTTTACTGAGTCAACCTCGTTAAAAAATGAATCAGGTATGAGGATAGTTCTTTTCCTGTGTCAACCTCATTAAAAAAAAAATGAATCAGTAGGTTATATAGGTAGATTGTAGAAAGTAGATACGAGGATAGTTTCTTTTACTCTGTCAACCTCGTTAAAAAAAAAAAAATCAGGTATGAGGAAATTTTCGTTTACTGTGTCAACCTCGTTAAAAAATGAAACACATTGCCATGACCATAGTTCTTTTCCTGTGTCAAGCTCGTTAAAAAATGAAACAAATCCTCCCCTAATTGAGTCGAGTCTTTGACTAGATCTCATAAATGTTAAGTCGAATATTTAGGTTAATTATTTCAGTTTTTTGTGTAATTTTCTTACAGTTTTAGGTCGGGTCTTTCATATGATCTCGTAAATGAACCTTCATTCCATCCAGCTATTAATTACTGGCAGTGAATTTAGTTGAATGATATGAAGTTGGGGGGGCATGCGCTCTAGTAGTTACGCTTAGGGGGCATCAAGCACAGTTTTCTCTCTGTTTCAAGCTTGTGTAAAAATGAAACCACTCTGAAGCATAGTTTTTCTCTGTTTCAAGCTTTTGCAAAAATGAAACCTATATTGAGTCAATTTAGATTATTTTCAAGACTTGTTAAACTCATGAAAATCCCAAGATGATTTTGCTCTCTTTCATTCTCGAAAAACACATGAAAATGCCGAGTTCTTTCCGTCTTTTCCTGCTCATAAATTAAATTGGAAGTCGGCCACAGGAGTATATTTTTATCCCTTTTTCGAACTCGTTAAAACTTACGAAAAAGATAAAACCATGAGTACATTTTTATCCCTTTTTCGAACTCGTTAAAGCTTACAAAAAAGTGAAAACTTGGAGTCCTATTTTAAGCCCTTTTTAGACTCTCTAAACATGAAAAGATTGTCGAGCACTTGATTATTCAAACTCGTTAAAGTAAATGAATGGTCATCCCTTCAGTATAAGTTTACCCCTTTTACGGACTGAAATGGACTATTTATGAAAAAGGTATACGTTGACTAATTATGGTCAATAGAGTTCTCTCCCGCATTATTTTGTCCTTTTCCGGGTTCGAGAGACTAAATTTACAAAAAAGTACACCCATGGAGTTTTCTTAAGTTTTTTCTTCTGACTCCCTAAAATTGAAAAACACCGCGTTTCTCCTATACTGGACTCATTAAAACTTAACAGTAAAGGACTTGTTCAATTTTAAGCAGGAATGAACCACTCCTTCTTAGGTTTCAAATCTTAAACTAAGTTGGACTCATCCGAAGGATGAGATTATAAACAAGCAAATGTTATCCTCATAAAGCTTGTCAAAAATAAAGAGGTACTTGCCAAAAATGGTGGGGGAAAAGAGAGAAAAATGAACCTGTTTGTTACATTTTGATTATTCGGAAATCCAGTTAACCACTCTTAAACACGACATTTTTTCTCCACCTGGATTGGGAAATCCTTTGCCTAATAGTTAATCAAACCATATTGAAAGTTTTCACCCGGTTTCTGGGTTTTAGCTTTGGGTCAATTGTCACCAATCCATCTGCAGTGTTGTTATGTGTTCAAGAGGATAGTTCAAACAAACCATTTACCTTTGCGAAATATTTGTCTTCCATTTTGACCATCCCTAAGTCAGTCCTTGCTAATATATTTCTTCAGAACTTTATCTATGATTTCGTGTTGTGGGCTTGCCTACGATGGATCACCTTCTATCGACGACAACTAATTATCCAGGAAGTTGATCTAGAAATCATCAGTACCTTGAAATCTGCATGCCTTAATGGCAGGTTTCTCGCCTTCGACGACAGGTTGCATCATTGACCTTCGATTGAATGATTCCGTGATATGTTCGACTTCAGCTCATTCATTCACATTTCATGGATTGTATTGAGTGCTTTGAGAGCCATTGACATTACTGGTGGTTACTCTCACACTTGTTAATAGTTTACATTATTGATTGGTAATCAAGTGGTTTCTACCATGTTTGACTTCAACACATTTAATCGCATGGATAGAATCGTACTAGTTTGGGAAGCAAAAATCAAGACCCTGGATCTAGTTTCTACCATCCAGGCTATGAGGAGTTTTATTATTATACAATAGACTATTCATTACAGATGGTTGTGCACATGCTGTGTCTACACTATTGATGTAATATTAAAATCATTTCTGTATCAAAACAAGTTTAGTTAGTTTTGATCTGAGTATGGGAATGCCTACCTCAGCGATGATATGTTTACATATATATATTTTGCATTGAATGTTTTTACAGATTTTGACTGGGGTTTCCATAGGATGATCCTTGAAATGATAAATTACTTCACTCTTCATATATGAAAAACTTCATCTTCATCTATTTCAGACTTCGCACTTTAGGGGGAAATCTGTTACACTAAAAATTGTCACCTTGACATTCTGCTGACTGTATGAGATAATTAATACTCATACATGCCTCCTCTACAAGTCTTACAACCTTTACTCCTCATGTCAAGTCTTGAAACAAGAATAAAAACCTTTAAAACCTCTGAAAGAATGGGTACGCAGGTAACATGAATCATTCTTGCGTTCCTAGCTTGGGTGTGCAGGTAATACACTACTTACCTGCATTTCAAAACACCGTTTTCCATTGCAATGCCTACGTACCCTCCTCAAAGTCAAAAAAGCAAGAAAGTAAAGTTAAAAAGTTGGTTTGAGGTCAATTCTAGAAGGTTCTAGATGAGAATTTTTGGGGATGAGTATGCTTTGATAAGGTGCATGTATCCCTCACCTTAAGGAACTAATCCTTTGATGTGAGGAGTTTGTCCCTTTGAAGGAGGATTCTATCCCTTCAAAGGTGGAATCTAACCTCCTCATCTACTCTATAAAAGGAGGCATTGGGTAGCCTCAAATGGTTAGATTTTAGAGATTGAGATTTTGGAGATTGAGAATTGGAGTTCAAGCTTTATGGGCGATTGAGTTGAAGTGTTGTTGAGGTTTAGACTTCTTTCTGGTGAGCTTTTGAGAGGAAATATCACATACCTCTTTGTGCTCCTGGAGGAAGAGTGCAAGACTTATCAAAGTAGAGGAGACTCCTTCTTCGGACCCCGAGAAGGCCTTTCAAACATCAAGGCTAAGGTTTTAAGGTTCTTCTGTATATTTTAAGATTAATACAATCAAGTTTTGTTTTTCTCAATAAATTGTCGTTTGATTTTTTATTTCAATAAGCTGTCGTTTGATCGTTTATTTCATAGATTCCTTGATCACTTTGATAGGTATGTTTTATGATTATTTTTTATACAGGTGCTATTTAATATTTTCTTGTTTGTGATTGCAGGTTTGCAAAAGATGACACTTTCTTGTGACAAAAGAACTCTTGTTGCGACAGAATAACTCTTTTTGCAACGAAAGATCTCTTGTTATGATAGAAGGATTTTGATGCGACGGAAGCACTACGACTGCAAATAAGCATTTGGATCTAAGGTAGGATCGACACCTTCATAGCATTTATTTGTAAAACAAATATATCCAGAGAAAGACAAACGTAGTTGTTCGTTTGTTGCTAGATTGTCTTCTGACACTAGGGAGATCGATCTTGTTCACAAGAACGATTTATCCGGCCAGCATGGTTAAAAAAATGTGACAGTGAGCCTACTCTCTACATCAAAGAAAGTGACAGTAAGCTTCTTATTGTCATTTGAATGTAGATGATTTTATTTTTACAAGGAGTGATGATTTCCTTATCGTTGATTTCAAAGAATTCATGAAATGTTAGTTTGAAATGATTGAATTGGGGTTGTTAAAATATTTTTTGGGCATAGAAGTGAAGAAAACAGAAAATGGCATCTTTACCTCTCAAGAAAAGTATGTTGCGTACATTTTAGAGAGGTTTAATATGCATAACAACAAGCCATCACCAACTCCAACTATCATGGGGTTGAAGTTGAGCAAGGAAAATCATAGCAGCAATGTCAATCTGACATTATACAAAAGCATGTTGGGGAGCCTAATGTATCCGATCGCAACTAGGGCTGATATAATGTATGCAGTGAGTTCGATGTCGAGGTTCATTGAGACACCCAAGGAGACACATTGGCAAGAAGCGAAAATAATGTTAAAGTATGTCAGTGGGACAAAGGAGAATGGCATTTTGTACTCCGCAATAAATGATTTTAGGGTGGTTGGTTACACTGATAGTGATTGGGTAGGAAGTGCTGATGACAAAAAGAGAATGTCAAGATATGTTTTTCATTTGGGTCTAGGAGCCATTTCATGGGCTTCCAGGAAGCAACCAATAGTATCATTGTCAACATTAGAAGTGGACGATGTGACTGCAACAACAACAACATGTCAAGCAGTTTGGATGAGAATGATGTTGCAGGACTTATATCATGAACAAGACGGAACAACAACTAATTTTTGTGAAAATAGTTCAGTAATTTCACTATCAAAGAATTATATCTTTCACAAGAGGACAAAGCGCATTGATGTTAAATATCATTTCATAAGAGAATTAGTTAATAATGGTGAGATTATGTTGCAGTATTGCAGGACAGAAGAAAAATTTGCAGACATCTTCATAAAGCCACTGGCACGTGAAAATTTTGTTTATCTCAGAGATTGTTTGCGAATGGTCAATGGCAAAAATTGGGATTAAGGGGGAGTGCTGGAAAATTAATCTCAACCACCACATTAAATACAATGACAAGAAGCCATACCTCAATGAATGTTTTGCAGGTTTTAGATTGTGTTTGCAGGTTAAAGGACATTGTGTAAACAACCTTAATTCCCTAGTGGAATAAATGGTGTGCCGACATTTTCGGTTGGATATTGGGAATTTTTGCTCTTGGTTAGCATAATTGGAGGTAAATTTCTATGTTTGGTGCTGGGTTTGGTCAAAATTATGGAGTGGTTTGTGCCAAACCTTGGGGAAGCAGTAACTTACTCAATTTTTGACCAAATTCGAAGTAGTAAGAAGTTAGACAATATTTTTTGGGAATTCTAAAGGCATTGGAACATGTTTCATAGTTGTTGGAGTAGTGAAAATTTATGTAATCGCACTTTTGAGCATAATAGAAGAGGGCCAAGCCATTGGAAGTTGGACCAAGGAGACATAGGCCAAGAACGGTGAACTCCTTCATCATGTGTTGTTGTGTTATTATTTATGGTGATGTTAATGTATATTAGATTTCATTGTTCATTGTTTTGTTTATGTTAATTTTATCAATAGATTCACATAAAAACTTGTGGTTAACTTGAAATTTACCTCATAATCCTCAAGCACTTTGTTTATGTTCTGAAGTGGAATTTAGCACAACAAACACTAATTTTCCCATTCATATCAAGTCAGTATCATAGAACTAGGTTTACTTGTGCAAGGAGTATTTAATTGTTTTTAAGTGTTTAAATTCTTACAAGGTTGAATCTCAAATGAGGAGAAGACAAGCTTGTGGGTGTAGGTTCTCAAGTTGGAGCAAGGAGAAGGAGGGCACAATTTCCACAATATCCACCACGGGATTCACCTCCAATTGTACCTGAGGCTTCAATAATCATGTCTCATAAAGGAGGAAATGATAACATGACATAGGATGAGAATTAGTTTAGGAAGGATTTCTTTGACATGAAATATATGGTGAAAGTCCTCTATGAATAGAGGAATACAAGGTTGCAGGGTGAAAGCTCTAAGAATCCAAGAGGAGAGGGTTCTCCAAGAGTAGGAGGTAATGTAAATGGTGATAAAACACTACCTAATCCATCATAATCCTCACCACCATCTTCACTTTCATCTTCATCCTCCTCCACTACCAAAAAACTAACTCATACTCATCAACATACCCCAAAAGGAATTGGTAAAACACCTCTATTGAAAATTTATATAAAATTTGAGTTGCTTATGTATAATGATGAAGCAAATGCAGAGAATCTTGAAAATTGTGTTCGTCTGTTGGAGGTCTATTGTAGGATTCAAAACCTTTAAGATGATGATACAAAGATTCATATAGCTTCCTTGAGGCTGGAGGTTGCAATACTAGTATGGTGGGATTCCAATACACAAGATGAGATAAAAAAAAATGGTAATATCTGAAAATATTGGTCTAATTTCATTGGAGAAATTAAAAGGAAATTTTAACCTCTAGCATATATGCAGAAAGCCATCATGAATTGGTATAAATTTAGACAAATTAAAGGTCAAAATGTGCAAGATTACACCGAATAATGTAGAATAATAGCTCTTATGTTAGGTGTTAATTAGCAATCACAATACACGTTGTTGAAGTATATAGGGGGTTTATATGGCTACCTAAGGCATTCTATCCTTATGTTAAATCCCACTTTTCTAGATGAGGTTTGTGTGCAAGCCACTCACCTTAAGGCAAGAGTGAAAAAGTTTCCAGAAGAGGGTAAAAAGAAGCCATTTAAGGGTGGAGAGAAAAGAAAGGGATTAAAAGGAAAAGGAACAAAAAATGCATCCGTTAAAAAGGAAGGAGAGAAAATGACATGCAAACATTGTTACAAAGATGGTCAAAATGAGGACCATTGTTGGAAGCTTCATCCAAAGATGAGGCCCAAGAAATTCAACAAAAAGGGGAAACAAAAGACAACTGCAACCACTCAACATAATTTGGGATTCGATTCAGCTGATGAAACTAAAATTACATTCATTGGTATGAAAGGAAAAGAATCCATTACTAGCACTAGTTCATCAAATTTTCACACTAGTGCTCCAAATTAAGAAACAATGATTGAATTATTTCATGTGAGGGTTATTTCAAAACATAAAAAAATCAACACACTATTTGATAGTGGGCCTTAAGCCAATTTGAGATCTGAAGACTTAGTCAAGAAAATTAACCTTGAAACCATTCCACATCCCAAACCATATCCATTGGCTTGGACATGCAAGAACACAAATTTATAAGTTACAAGTCAAAATCCGAGTCAAGGCCCAATCTAGAATCAAGCACAAGTTCAGAGGTATGATCAATCTCAAGTTCAATGTCATTATTGTAAGAAGTATGTGTAGGTTTTAACCATGTACAGAAATTATCTGCAAATGAATTTTTAGTTCCCTATATTACTAGTATAGTCCCTTATTGTTGTTAGTGTAACTCCCTTATTGTTATTATTGTACCATTGTAACCCCCATATTGTTATTATTGTGCCCTTAAATTATTATTGTTAGGTTGGCTAGGATTACATTGTGGCCCTACTAGGATTACATTATGGCCCCATGGGCTCCTATATATAGAAAGGAGGTTTTCTAATTTGAATCATCCAAGAATTGTTCATCCATGTAATGTATTGGAGGTTTCCTCCTCGAAATGGCTTATTTGTAAGGCGTTGATATCTCTTTTCTTCTATTTTTGGATTGGTTTCACAACATTCGGTATCAGAGATTTGAGATTCTAGGGTTTCGTTATTCCAAACAAGTCAGCGGGGCATTTTCGCTATAAATTTTTTTATACGAAGGTTTAGAATCTGAAATTTTTAGAGTGCGAAGCCAAAATCCTGAGGAACATCACCAAATAATTTCAGAGCTTGGTTCGCAATATTTTCGAAGATATGATTTGTGCAAGTTAGGTCATTTTTCAGGCTCCTGAATTTAACCTAAAAAGGTCATCGTGGTATTTTCGTAATAACTTGTTTTCTACGAAGGTTCCATAATAAATTGTTTTCTACAAAGGTTCATAAGCTAAAAATTTTAGAGTGCGAAGCCACAATCCTGAGGAACATCGTCAAAAAATTTCAGATATTGGTTCGCAATGTTTTCAGAGATATGATCTATGGAAGCTAGGGCTTTTTGAGGCTTCTGAATTTCATCTAAAAGAGGTGATCGTGGGAAAATCTTCATAGCTCTCTCTCTGAGAATCAGATTGGAATGCTGTAAAAAGTTTCCACAAGTGCACAGAATTTAGTTTTCGATCTATCAATTTTAGAGCCAAAGAAGGAAACTATTATTGCCTAAATATACCTCATGCTGAAAAAGGCATAGTTCAAGGTAACATCAAACCGTGCTCAGTCTGGTAGCTAGCCCTACCAGAACAGGAGAGGGCTATCTCCGGGTCAATATCAGTGAAAAGTAATCAATAGGGCTATATATGACTAAAATAAAAGCTAATTTTAGGCTAGGTATATAAGTAAAGGGGTTTGATTTTGATTTTGAGGGTTTTTGTTGGATCAGGGGGAAAAGCAGTTTTGGGTGTGGGGATTAGGCCTAGTTTTTGCAGAGTTATGATTGGGGCAAGAAAGGGAGTTGTTTTGATTCTTTAGATTGTTTAAATGGATGGATCATACTGGTGAGGAGCTTAAGAGAGCAAGACGGTCTCAAGAGTCCTCCTCAAACAAATGAAAACATGAAAAACTAAAAAAAATTGAAGGCAAAGCAAAGCAAACCAATGAATTCTACCTTTATAACTTGTTTGTTCAGTTTAAGAAGAAAGGAGAATGAAAATGGTGCACATAAAAATCAGTGAAATTACAGATACATAGAGGAAAATTCCATCAAAACACAGAGCCACATGGATCCAAAAGAGGGCTGCAAACCCTGGTCTATTCCTTTGCCAAAATTGCAAAATAAAATGTACAATGAAGTGCTAGCAATCCCAAATGTCCAACCCTGAAAATGACCGAGAAAATACATCATATAGAAAAGCCTAACCCATTCCCATGACTCTAGGGGTTGAGCTCATCATTCTAGGAGCTATTTCAACCATATCTAAACTAGGAACTAGAAAATACGCAATGAAACAACTTGCCTCTATATGCTAGGAAACTGATCCATTCACTTACATTTCACCCTTTGGTGAATGAATATTATAGAATGAGTAAAAATATGCAAAAATTACATCATGTACATGGAATTACATCAAGGTACATCAAAAATTACATGAAAAGTGAAACTGGCCAAAACTGGGCGAACTTCTGAGCAGCTGAGTGAAAAATAGGCTAAAATCCTCTATGTGTTGCGCCCAAAATCTCTATGCGTAGCACACCTTTGGAGCTGATTTTGAGGCCCTTCCCGAAGTCCAAATTGAGCTCATGATAGCTCGTTGGAAATCCCTACCTGTCTACTTTCCAACCCAAGTGGAATTTCTAGATTGTGTTTCCATTTCCCCTCAAAAGTTCAATCTCCCAACACTGCTTCCTGTGGGTGCAAAAAGTGGTAGAAAGGCCATTTTTAGGGTGTTTTTGACCCTTTAGTCAACCCAAAACTTGATGAAATCCTTAGGTAATCGATAGACATACATAAATTTTCATGAAAAACTCAGAAATGCTAAGTTTCCCCCCTGAGGTGCTGCCAATTATAAGCGCGCGCCAAGTGGCGCTACATGTCGGGCAGAAAAACCTGTTTTGTGACCAAAAAATTCAAAATTGACAAAATTTTTCCCAAATTCCTTGAAATCTGGGCTTAAAGTCCCTGATCAAATGCCATGCTTAGCCAAAGAAGCTTCAGCCAATATTTTGATTTTTTCATATCTTTTGCGACGCTTCAGTGCCCTCCTCAACCTTGACTTCAGGATTTTAATCTTTGCTTTGCAAACATGCGTGGACGCCCAATAGTGGTTCTTCATGAGCCTGAGCATTTTATTCTCCTTGTTTGCCTTCTCCAATAGCTTCTCAAGATGAATGCTGACCCTCTCAAGCCAAGTCTCTCTATCAGCCTCGATCTCACGCTCAATAGGTGTCATCTCGGATGGGCTTCTTCGGGTAGCTTTCCAGTTGTCACGGATGTTTTGCAACTCCATGATCATCTGCTGATCCTCCAGCTATTTTTTTGCACCGATCCTGATAGTTTATGATCCACTGAGCTCTCTGCAACTTTTCGTTCAACGTGTCGATCTCAGCTTTCTACTCCAGAATGATCTCTCTCAGTTTTGAGCTTGGAGAGCTCAAATCCTCGTTAATCAATATGAAATCCGAGTCATGGCCTCTTGAAGGGAACTCCTCCTGCATAAGCCTATTTCCTCTGTCTTGTACCTGTACCTGTGTTGCTAATGACGGCAACGAGACCCCTTCTAGCTCGGGTGGAGATAGTACTCGTCGGGCTGCTGCAAATAATACTCTCGTGCCTCTCTGATAAGTGACATACATTGGCACAATGATAGGTTCTATCTCATGACCTTCAGGCTACTGTGAAGGTTCACCTGCATCATGAACAATCTTCGGAGGCTGAGGGGCTGTGAAGAAGTCACGGGAAATGAAATCTTCCCATGCAACGCCCTGCAATCCAAGATGATGTACAACAATGATCTTGATGAGCGCATAATGGTAAATACTGTTGTACTGCTGCTTGGAAGTCTTCTTTTGCATGAGAGTGGTCATCCTCTCGATGTTTTGGCACATGAAGTATGGGATGTTCATCATTATCACTCTCATGAAATGCATCAATAATCTGATGTGGTATGCATAGAGGCGTGAGAACCGACCCTCACAACTGAAGTATCAAATAATGAGTCTCATCAAAGGCGCATATGATTCCTTCAGAAACCGGAATGGGAATACCCTGCTGAGATTCCTTCAGAAACCAGAATGGGAATACCCTGCTGAGCTATCTCACATATCTGGGCCTGATGTAAGGTTCATAATTCACTTTGTCCACCTGCTATCTCTTATTCCACTCTTCACCTACATTTGGTATTTTTGTTTCCTGAGAAATGGTTTCCGGTGTCAAGGTGAAATTTACACCAGCGAGAATAACCTGACCATCACGCAAATGTAAAAAAAACAACCGGGCTAACTTATGATGATGCTGAATCTGAGCAATCCTCTCACAATACTGATAGCATGACTGCTCTCGGAAACATGCCATGGCAAGCGGGCAGGCCTGCAACTGAGTCAATGAGGTGGGCTCTTCTCTCACATGTTTGCTACCTTTACGAGGCCTTCTCGATGCATGAAGCTCTGTGGTAGAATCAATGTATCACTCATAAGATGAATCTGTGTCTGTCTCCATGATGTTGCAAAGTATATGTCAAGTGTATGATGATCTGTGTGAGGTGGAAATAAAAATTTGGTGTATTTTTCCTCCAATTTCCAAATCTGTGCCAAATAGGAAGGGACTGTGATAAATAGGGACAGTGAGTATAGTGGAATGTGGGAAAAATATGGTTCAATCAAGTGAAGTTTATAATTTGAGGACAGCCACTTGATTATGTTTTGGGAATGTGGGGTTTGGGGACTTTGGGTATTAGGAACTTTTTGCAAATGATATGGGAAGGGAAAAATGATAGGGAATGAAAGGATTTGAGGGATAGGGATAAAAGGATTTTAGAAATAAGTGATATGAGTGGTTTTATAAGGGAATAGGGAAGGGATATTAACAATGATGTGATTACAATGAATGGGAACATAACCACAGGTGAGGAATGGTTTTTGAACTATTTGGCACAAAAATCACACTTTAAAATTCAAATACAAACCTTAAGGAGCAGTTTTAATGAAATTATAGGGTTTATATTTTCACCAATCAAATTCTCCAAAACAATCTTGAAACAACTCCAAACACAAGCTATTAGCAATGGAAAAGGCTCACAAACTTACTTGGAGCAAAAGAGTTTGAGTCGTTTTGAAAATTTTGGAAGCAGTGATGAAATTCCACTTGGAAGCTCTGTGCACCGCACGCACAACCCAGCATGCCGCGCTCACTGTATGTGCGGCACTAGTTCAAAATTACACAGTGGAGATTGGCTCTTTGCATCGCGACTTGCCTATGCACCGCGACTACCTCCCAACGTGCCACGCAACTGAATTCACAGACAATCCACCTTCAAACTCACAGTTTCGCCCTCCAACGTTTTGAATCAGCTCAATGATGTCTCTTGGTGTGAAAATGAAGTGATAACTGTGGAAATATCTTATGTACACACGGACTTTGATTTTTATTTTGAAATGACCCACTTTCTAATGTCTCAACTTTGGCACTTTTCACTTTTTTAATACAAACTCTGTTTTTGTTTCCACTTTGACTTTTTTGACTTGAATGACGACATTTTTGTCAATTTTTTGCAAGGATGACTAGCACAGAATTTGGCAAAGGTGACCAGGGATGCGCTTGAACATCTTCATAAATAAAAAAAATTGAAAATATACATGGCATTTATTACAAAAGATGAAATTGACGATTTTTCTTCAAAACAGAGTTTTGAAGAAAAGTCAAGATCTTACATTATAACAATGAAATTTTTGAAATGAAAATTTATTTTGAACATCCCTCTGGCCTGCTGGCATTATTGGACACTTTGAAGACAAAATTTGTGAAACCTTAGACCTAATGACTGAAATGACTCTTGCTGACTAAGAGACCAAAACAGGACTGTAAATGACTTTAAAATTGATTTTGATGAATAGACACGGACTAGCAGGTACATGACATGAGGGACATGAGTTTCAAAACCCTTCCGCCAGAAGATAGATTCTCCTAATGGAATGCAAATGACTAAACTAAATGAGACACCTAAAAATGAAATGCAACAAAGAGATTTTGATCTCTGATGGAGGGATGAACAGACCGACTCTAACAGAAACAGTAACACATGGCAAGTCATATAAGTTCGCTCTATTGAACCAATCCAAAATTGGGTCATTGTGGGAGATTGGACATAACTTTTCCTTGAAGAATCCAAATCGGATCAGACCTGTGGCATTTGAAAGAAGCTTCAGAGGGCTACTACAGATCTGAATTTTAGATATTTAGGATCTGCAATTATAGATATAATTCAATTTCAATATCGAGCTCCTCAAAAGCAAGTAAAAAGTGTGTATTTTTTTTCCAAATTGCATAATTCTTGTTTGACAAATCAAGTTGAATTGATTACAAGGGCATATTGTAGAATAGATATCAGTATTGGATTCTAAAATGGCCCCTAAAAAGAATTCAACACTCATTAATCCTTTAGAAAGATCTAATATGACTCATGAAGACGAAGAATGGCAACATGACATATCAAAATTACAAGAGCAAGTGCATGCAACAATATCAAAATTCCATGCCAGCTTCCATGCAACAATATGTATTGAATAGTCCAATGCTTTCCATTCCTATGGGAGGTGATAATGTTGTACTAGGAGTACAATGGTTACAATCTTTGGGGACGGTAGGTTTTAATTTTCAAGAACTTTTCTTGAATTTTTTTTCAGAAGGAAAGGAAGTCGAATTAAGGGGTATTGCAGGGAAGCTGGGAAAGATAATAAGCTCTAATGTCATGACAAAGCTTCTAAAGAAAGAACAACGAGGCATAATTGCACAATTATGCTCACTAGAAGTTCCAACATCAAAATCATCTATTTCTGTAGATCTCCAAAATGTCTTGGACAATCATTCCAAGGTTTTAGAAACTCCCAAAGGACTCCCACCTATTCATGATCATGATCATGCTTTCATTTGATTCTAGGAACTGTTCCTCCAAACATTAGGCCTTATAGATATCCTCATGTCCAAAAGAGCGAAATTGAACGTATGATTGCAGAAATGTTAGAGGCGGGTATAATTCAATCAAGTCAAAGTTCTTTCTCTTCTCCTGTAGTATTGGTACAGAATAAGGATGGATCATGGCACATGTGTATGGATTATAGGGATCTCAATAAACTCACCATTAAAGATAAAGTTCCCATTCCTGTGATTGATGAATTATTGGATGAATTACATGAAGAAATTTATTTTACCGAATTGGATCTTCGTTTAGGGTATCATCAAATTAGAATGAAGACTGAAGATATTCTGAAAAAATCATTTCGAACTCATGAGGGTCATTATGAATTTTTGGTCATGCCTTTTGGCCTTACCAATGCACCTTCTACATTTCAAGGGTTGATGAATTCCATTTTCAAACCCTTCCTTAGAAAATTTGTGCTAGTATTTTTTGATGATATACTAATCTACAACAAGTCTTGGAAGGATCATGCTCAACATGTTGACATGGTGCTTGTTAGGAATCTGTAATTTTAGCAGATTGGTGAGACTAAAACTGTAGAAGCAACATTATTTCAACCAACTTTGGGATTCTAGGATCTAGCCCTCCTGAATCCGGAGAGGTATCTCTCCAATAAGTGAAAAGATGGATTTGTATTTGAAGTTTGGGGTAATGATATTAGGCTAGTTATTAAGGCCAAGGGTTTTGTTTATTTTTGGATGGTTGATCATGAATACTATTTGAGGTGGAAAGTCCTAACTGCAAAGAGTTTCGAAGGTGAGAAGTTGCAAGTAATCAGAGTAAGCTTTGGTCAAAAAGATAGATAATTGCAGATTTTATTCCATTGGGCTATGGAGTCATAATAGGGTTTAATTGGAACAACAAGAGGCAAGAGTGGTCCATGGGGCAAGTCATCTATATCTAAGGATCTCTTTGAAGTTTGATTTATGGAATGAAATGATACAATAAGAAGGAGAAATAAACAGATGCAGAACAAAGAGCAGTCCAAGATTAGGTAAGTGCTTTTAAACTATCCTACTTTTGACATAGACTCAAGAAAAACATAAAAGTAAACTAGGATCTGGTAAGTACTTTCAAACTGGCCAGCCTTTGATACACTTTCAATAGAAAACACTTTAAAACAAAGGGAAACTTGAAGGCAAATTTTGGAGAAGAAACTAGCGGGCCAGACTCACCACAAATCCTCTCCTAACTCTGCTTTACTTGGATACTTTCAAGACAAACACAAAAATAACACAGGATGGCCCAAAATCTGGTAAGTACTTTCAAACTAACCAGCTTTTAACACATTCTAAGGGAAACATTCAGACAGCTTTTGGGGATAAAACTAGGACCAGGGCACACCATATCTTCCATAGTTCATCTCTACTTAACTAATAATGAACATAACATTCAAGAATAATATTCAACTAAGGCAATAAGATGAGGGAACGCCAACATTTCTATGCTTAAAATGAATTAAAACATTCCTAAATAACACAGATTGGAAGAAAAAATATATATAAAGATTTTCAGTCAGAGAAGGTTACTGTTGTACAGTATATCCTAACTCTATGCATGCTGTTCTTTATAAGAGAAAATGGAACATAGTGAAAACAGAAACAAAATGACAAGTTATAATAAGAAAAACATCACCGTCAACATAGACCAGGATCCCATAAATTAGCCTGTATTGATGCTCCAAACCAGTTACAGCTTTAAGTCCAGTGCTTTAGTTTAGCAACCATCCACACATCTCAGCCTAACCTATCTATCACAAGAAGAGCTCCAAGGGCCAGTGAACACTATTTACAATAAGAAGTTTAAGCTCAAATGTATATCAAAGTTCTGCAACCAACCCGTTACTCATTTTCTGTAGAAGTATATATAGAAGAACGAGGAGGTGAGATCTGAAAAAAGATATCCATTTACAATTAATACAGATTTAATGGCTTCTTGGCCTTTGAGGGGCTCAATGAAGAAATTTACATACATATCCTCTATATTAAATGATTTACATAAAGAGTTAAGCTCAGTGGGAGCTTTTGTTGACCTTTGAGGCTCTGTGTGGTTCGAAGTAACTCTACAAATGTCTATCATTAATTTCATTGGTGGAGTTTCCTCTTTGGCTGCGTTTTGAGACAAATATCTAATCCTGATCAATAAATTCGGCCTCTGATTGAATACTTTGAGGCACAAGTGGCATCGTGGTAGCTAGAGGGATCAATTTTCCTAAATTGTGGTGGTGGAGGTTTTCCTGTCGATAAAACACTTCAGATTTTGTTTAAACTGTGTTTTACTTTGGGATTAGGCTTTTGATAAACCATATTAGATGTAATCCCCACAATAGTTGTCTTCAATATTCTATTCTGGCATATTTCTGGTTTTCTGCACTGATAGTCTTTCACTGTGCTTGATTCATGTTTTTCTACTAGTGTGTAGGGTTGTGCAGGGGTCAAATGGCATCAATGCCTTGTGAATCATTGATAAAACGTGAAGTCTAAACCCTGCGATGATTTTATTTAGTAAATTGAAGGCGGGAGGATCGTCACCCTCTTCCTTTGAAATTTCTTCAGTCATGGCAGAAAAACCATTGAAACCCTACAAAATACGAACAAAAATTATAAAATCCATGCATATATAGGTTTACTGCTTCAGAAGGCACGTGGAGGAAGCATGGCTGTTGGATGGCATCATCCAATGGTCGAGATTGATCAGGAGAAGTCATAGAGAAGGCGGAAGATTTGTTTAAATCGGAGCCGTTGATTGCGCAGAGATCGACGGTCGGGAGCGGAAAATGGAAAGTCATAATTGGAAATGTTGACTGGGCGATGGAAGTGGGTGATGAAATATGAACCGTCAATCTGCAGATCATATCGATGAAAAAAATTAATTGGATGTCGCGCCATAGCCCGGTTAACTGTCGGGCATCTTCGGTGAGCGATAGACATTGGATGGCCCACCCCAAATCAGACGGTGGATGCCAATATCATGCGGGGTCCACATCCGAAGGTTAACGCGTGATGGATGGCGGTTTTATGAATAGTTCCCAGGACGTGTGTTAACCGTTGAATGGAATCACTGCCAATCGGGAAAAAACTGCCCTCGCCCAAAGGTGGTGCGATGAATACCACGCAATTTTTGGAATGGATTAGTGGATGGCAGGGACCACCGGGGTCACAGGCTCCGCGCCATCGATATGTAGATCAAATCGATGGTGGAGATTGACTAGGGTTTTTTAACTTGCAGAAAATTTTATAATATAATACAAAATTGAAAAATTAACATAACCAAAAGTTTATATTAATTTACAATGTGGCTTGGTGCCCGACTGTGGGGCCGGGGGTTATATGAAGGCTGAAATGACCGAGGTTTATTGAGGAAGGGGCTTAAGACTTAGCCCGAGGGGGCTTAAGTCCACACCATAAAAAATGTGATTTTTATGGTTTTTTGAATGATTTTCAAAGGGTTATAGGGGTTCGGATAAGGAAAAGAAGGAGTCTTTAAACCTTATAAAAGGGATTTTGATGAAGGGGGAATGGGAAAAACATGAAAATGAGGGATTTTCATGGGAAATAGAGGGATAGAAAATGAGGTTAGCTTTGGAAAAGCGGAAAGGGGGGAAAAGGGTCTTGTAGCAGTATTCTTCCTTGGGAATGAGCGGATTTCTGAAGGGGGAAAAGGAATAGTAGTGAATATTTTGATACAGAGGCATGAGGCCTTCAAGAGTCTTCAAGAGCCAACTATTTTTAGCAATGAAATTTGTTCCTTGAAGGCTCAAAAAGTCTTAGCCACTTTTTTCTATAACAAATATTATAGGTGGCTAACAGTGGCTCCACTTGGGGATGATGTCTTCTTGAAGGCATGAGGAACTTCAGACCTGCATTCTCTGGGAGGATGACCTGTGCCACATCCATTATGTTCTCTGGGGGGCTGACCTGTGCCTGATCCATTGGGCTGCCCTTACTTATGTGGATGATCTTCTTTGTTCTAAAAACATGTTAGCAGTCACAAAAACAATGGATCTTCATCAATACAAGCTTTATACCTACCCAATCCTACTGATCTAGCATTTTTTCTTGATTAGAGTGCACTTGGATTGGAAAAATATTTTCACAACATTTTATTCTTTTGAAAGAAGGAAAACTAATCTATTTCTACTTCTTATTTTTCCATGTACTTAGATTAAACAGTTGAGCCCATATGATTGTATACCTAATCTACTGTCTGTTGGGATTAAACTATCCAACAAAATTTATTCTCTAAATTCTACAACAGAAATTGAAAAGCACTCAAGTCAGGATTGAACAGTCTAACTTGATGCTGGTCCATGGCATAAAATACAAACTGCACATAGACATTTATTTTGTAGAAAATTTCAACAAAATGGAAGGCTTAAGATCTGAAAGTTTCTTATCATGGCCTTCTCTTTCTACAACTCTGTTTTGGCTCTTGTTTGAGTTGTTTCTTCCTTTTTCTCTGGTTTAGATTTTGAGCTAATTAGAACCAGATTTACTTCTTTTTGGACTTATAAAATAAAACAGATTTGAGTCATCTCTCTTTGAAAACTTAGGTTCAGATTTTGAACATGTTTGAACCTTTAATTTCTATCCTAAACTATCTACTGATAAGCCAAGATTAAACAGTTTGGCAAATCGAATTCACTATCCTATCAGCAGAAAAATTAAAACTAATTAGTCGAGATTAGGTTGTTTGACTAACTAGAAGTGTGTTTTGTTGGAGTGGCATTTAAGCTTGCACACTTTTAGATTTGTTCCTCGTTTTGGTATGGGGCTATACCTTTCTTGTTTTGACAATCTACCCTCTTTTATTTTTTTTCTTTGTTTTTGTATTTTTGAATCTTTGATTTTTCTTAAAAGCAGAAAACAAAAACTAATATACATTCTCAAAACTGAGCTTTATTGACATTCCTATCTAACCTATTCTAAACATGGAGTATTTACATTTATCATATGATACAAAAATGCCAATGCAGCCAGCTAAGTAATGTCAAGAAGAAGTAGAAACGTTGGCTGCTTGTTAGAGGTATCCATAGAACACATTGAAGATTAACCTTCAATATCAAGGCTATCACAGAAGGTGACAGATTTTCATGTCTCTGGCTCTTGCAAAGGATCACTGCTTGATAATTTGAGCCAGTTGGGAATTCCACACACTCTTCCATAGGATCAACAAAGAAAAGATGAAGATTCTCTTCTTTTTGGCCCTCCACAATTGGTAGATTATCTACTTCCAAGACATCAGCTTTGAGGACTATCTCTTTAGTATGTATCTTGGAACTCTCGTCATATTTAACCAGCATAATAGAAAACAGTGAAATATTTTCTTTTTCTAAACATATGCTTGCTTCTAATATACATTCAGGTTTTTTGGATGACAATTTGATATCAATGATAAGAGACGTTTCTTCTTGGGAAGATGGTATATCCACAGTAGGATAGTCTTGTATTTGTTTCTCTCCTTCTTCTTCATCATCATCTGAACTGGAGGACTCATCATATTTGGCAGTGTTGTCCACTTGTAGCCCTGGTATGCTTGGATTCAGTGGGCTGAACTCTGTAAAGAGATTATTATATTCTTGAGTGGGGGTGTATTCAATGGTTTCCTCTTGCTCAAAAATTTCTTCATTACTCTCCTCTTCACCTTCTGAGTTGAAAGGCTGCTGATTCCCAATTAAGTGAAAGATTTTTATGATGGATCTAAAAGGATAATCGTGGATTTCAAGCTGATGATGGTGAAACTCATAACACCAATCAAATGATGGTTGCCTTGCATGATTAGTTTCTGCTTGGAAATCATCATCATCATAAGACTGATTGAAATTTGAAAATTTATTAGAATAAACATTTTCATCTGTCAAAAATATTGGATATCAGTAGGTCCTTCTTCATTCTAATCTACAAAAGAAATTTCTAAATCTGTACAACAAATTTCTCTATGTGAATGAGCAAGAGTGTTTTTTTTGCAAAGAGTTTCAGAGACTGACTATTTATAAATAGTCTGATCTATTTCCTTCTCTGTCAAAGGGGAAGAAGTTTCCATGTCCCTTTGAACAGAATTACAGCAGTTCTCTGTCTCTTGTGAAGATTGATTTTGAGGTTGGATGTCTTCTTGAGCCTCGGCTATAAGGGATGATGAATCAATATTTGAGTTTTCAGGGATATCTTGTGGAATGTCCATTATTTCTTGGATCATCTCTTCCTCAACTGATTCATCTATGTTCTTAAAATTTTTCAATAGGAGATTGAACTCATGTATGGCTGTCAAAAGATCTTCAGGATGCATCTCTTACAAAGCTTCCTCATTATCTATAATGTGTTGGGAGATGTTTTGTGATGGATCATAATATATTGCACCCAATGATAATGATGTAGTGTTTTATTTATAGTTCTCATAGAACACATATTCAAGGTCTCTTAAAGAAAAAAAACTACTATATCTTAAGTATTCATACCAATCCATAGCTTTTCCCTCTAATGTTAACATTAACATTTTCATTAGGCAGTCTTCATGCCATTCAACTTTCTGTTGGCAATATGATGCAGAGTGTTGTCCTTGATGACAACCCACTGAATGAAGATGAAGACATGAGACAGTTGACATGTGTTGTCCTTGATGGCAAACGACCTGATGAAGTTTGTCTTGACCTGATGGACTTGGCAAATGATGTAAATCTGATATGAAATGATGTTTGTTTGCAATATGATGCTGAGTGTTGTCCTTGAATGGCAACCCACTTGATGAAGATGATGACAACTTACTTGATGAAGTTGTGCTTGATAGAATATGTCTTGATGAACTAAATCTGATGTATCTACAGTGAGTACAGAAGGCAATGAAGAAAGGAATTCAATATGTGCTAGATCTATGATGAAAAGAGTATGTCTCAAGGCATACGCGGATTTTCTTAGGAGAAGTCGCGTATGCACGCGGTAAAGTACGTGCCAAGTCGCATATGGGCAAAAGCGCTCATAAAGTTCAAAACCAGGGGTAACCACCATGGTATTGACCCATTGTATTGGGTAATGATTCGTCTAAATGACCCCGTCCAGGAATACCATCGGATGTAATGTAGTTTTGGGCTCATGGTATTTTTTTGGCTCATGATATTGAAAAAGGGGCTCATGGTATTGAAAAAGGGTAAACCTATATAAAGAGAAGAAATTCATTGTGAAAATCAGGTGTGTGGGTGCAAGATGTCTGAGCTTGAATGAATACTTCTCTGTGAAGTATATATGTATGGAAAGGGTAAAGGCTTGATGATAGATATGAATCTATGATGCACCAATGAAGAAAATGATGAAGAAGGGGATCTAGATCTGAAATGTATTTGTATCTACTAGATCTTTTTATGAAGTGATTAGATCTGTGATGAGGCAAACATCTGTCTGAAGTAAAGGGTTGAATCTGAACTGAATATCTGATCTGAAGAAGTATGCAGCTCTGTAATGGTTGAACATCCATACGCTAGTTCATCGCAGAGGAAGCGCGTATATACGTGGCTTCGCTGAAGAGAAAGCGCGTATGCGCAATGAAATTGGATCTGTAATATGTGCAGATGTATACGCTGGTTTATGTGAACGGAAACGCGTATATACGCGACATCAGTGAAAGAAAAGCGCGTATGAAAACTAGGGTTTGCTGAAGTATGGGGTATGAAATTTCTGATCTGATCTACTGTGTTTTAGCTATCTGTTGTTGATGTTTGACTGTGCTTAAATGTATGGAGAGGGTCCAGTCTGAAAATATGATGAAACGTGGCCTGCAATTGGTGTCCTAAAGGATGCTTTGGATCGAGTGTGAAAATTGATGAAACATGGTCCATAGAGGTGCTGAGGGTTGTAGCCTTCAGTCAGGGGGTCGTAGCTCCCTTCCAGGTGAGGCTGGTAAATGAGATTAGGGGGTCGTAGCTCCCTTCCAGGTGAGGCTGGTAAACGAGATCAGGGGGTTGTAGCTCCCTTCCAGGAGAGGCTGGTAAACGAGTCAGGGGGTTGGAGCTCCCTTCCAGGAGAGGTTGGTAAACGAGCACAGGTGGGTGCCTGCGTGCTGGTAGGAGTCTGCGCCAGCACATATGTTGTAATATGTTTTCTCTATAATAAAATATTTAAGGCTGAGAAACTGCAGCGGTGGTTTTCTCCCGACTTGGGTTTCCACCTAAAAATCCTGGTGTTCATGTGTGATGCTTGTGTGATGGCTTATTCTATTGTTACTACACATGTTTACTGTTAACTTAACATCCGATGATTGAATAGCGCAAAGAACTAAGTAAATAAATATCTGCATATTTAGATCTCTGCTAATACGCAAGTTTCATGAAGGATATCCGCGTATATACACGGGTTTACTAAAGGAAAGTAGCGTATGGGTTTAAGAGAGTGAAAAAGTAAAATTTTTTGAATATGCTGTAAATACTGATTCACGCCCCCCCCCCCTCTCAGTATTTTTCCCAACAATTGGTATCAGAGCAGGTTCTTCTGCAGAAGCTTGATCGCTTGAAGGAGATCCGTCACAATGGGAAGTCAAGAAGGAGTGATGTCTATAAAGCCACCTCTATTCAATGGAAGCAATCTGATATTCTGGAAGGTACGAACAAAAGCGTATCTGCAAAGTCTTGGTGCAGATGTATGGGCAATCGTGGAAGAAGGCTATCAATACCCGACAAGTATTCCTACTGATGCAGCTGAAAGGAAGAAGTATGAAACCAATGCCAAAGCAGTAAATGTCTTGTTAGGAAGCATGTCTAAATCAGAATTTGCTAAAGTGATGCAGCTACATTCAGCAAAAGAAATATGGGACAAAATCATTCTAAGCTATGAAGGAGACACAAAGGTAAAAAGTGCAAAACTCCAAACTCTTAGAATTGAATATGAAATTTTGAAGATGCATAGTGATGAGAGTGTTGCTAGTTTCTTTCTTCGTCTGGATGATATTGTAAATCGAATGAGAAATTTGGGTGAAACCATAACTGATACTACTCTGGTGGAAAAGGTCTTAAGATCCTTGACTTCAAAATTTGACTCCAAAGTTTCAGCTATTGAAGAAAGGCAAGATCTGCAAACTCTTACTATTGTTCAATTACATGGTATTCTGACTGCTTTTGAAATGAGACAAGGAGGTCCTTCTCAAATCAAAGAAGCTGCTTTTAAGGTATCTGCAAGAGGAAAAGAAAAGGAAGTTTTCAAAGAATCCAACTATATATCCGATGAAGAAGAAGCGAATTTCGTGAGAAAACTCCAACTAGGAACTGGAAGATTCAAAGGTAAGCTTCCTTTCAAATGTTTTGAGTGTGGAAAAGTTGGTCACTATGCTGCTAAATGTCCTTATAGAGAGAAACATGGTAAAGGGAAACAATTTGAAAAGAGGAAGAGTTATTATACAAATGAAGATGATGATGAAGTGTCCAGTGAAGATGAAGAAGATTCTGACCAAGCTCTACAAGTGCTCATGGAAAAGAAGCAAAAGAAGAAGGCTACTCGAAGAAAGGAGATATCTCAGAAAACATGTATCGCAGAAATTGAAGAAGATGAATCAGATAGTGATTGGGGTCCTAATTTTCTTATTGGTGCAAACAATGATGAAGATAGTGAGAGTAAAGTTGTGGATCTAGAAGAAGCTATCCAGATCAAAGTTGAAGAACAACAAAAGGAAATTGATAAGAAAGATTCTATCTACAAAGAGATGATCTCTCAAATGAAAGAACAAATAGAAATGCTGAATGGAGAGGTGGACAAGTATCAAAGGTTTCATACTTATGCATCCATTCGAATTAAAGAACTAGAAGCAGAAATCAACGATCTAAATGCAGATCTCGAAAAATCAAGCAAGAAGAATGAAGGTCTCGAAGCTGCAATCATCTCTCTGCAAGAAGATCTTGAAGCATCAAGTAAGAAGAATGAGGAACCCCTACAACCATTTGAAAAGGAAGGCCTTGAAGCAGAAATCATCTCTCTCAAAGAAGATCTGGAAAAATCAAATAAGAAGAATGAAGAGCTGCAAAAAACATGTGAAGAAAACGAAAATTGGTTGAAATAAGAGATTCTAAATCTGAAGGATCAAGTAGAAGTTGGAAGAAGGAAAGAAGAAAGCTTGACAAAGCAATGTCAAGCCTTGGAGGTTGAGGTAAACATTCTCAAAGGTAAATTAGAAGAAAAGGTTAAAATTTTGAGGTTTCAAGATAGTACTAATATCTTGGACAATATTCTAAGTAATCAAAGGTCTCCTGCTATCAAACTTGGTCTTGGTTTCCATGAAACTGTTAAAGGAGAATCTAGCTCACAAGGAAGTGCTAAAAATTCAGAGGATGTCAATGCAAAACCTGAAGTGTTGAAAGAAACAAAAAGTCAACCAGCAATGATGAAAACTCAAAGGAAATCAGTCAATAATGTTGAATGCTTTAAATGTCATAACTATGGGCATGTTGCAGGAAATTGCAGGAGCAGATCATTTCAGCCTCAATCAAACAATTCCTACATAGAAAGGTACTCTCGTTTCTTCAAGGGATATTTTTTTTCATGTAACAAGTATGGACATAAAGTAGCTGATTGTAAAAGGAGGAAGATTAGAAATACTCATTATGATTCTTATGCTTATTTTTCTGGACATATGAGATGTTATTCTTGTAACAAGTATGGACATGTAGAAAAGGAATGCAGGTTGAACAGATATGAGAAATTGGATAACTTCCAGCACTCAAATAGAAAGATCAAACAAATCTGGAAAAAGATGAAGGACCGATCAGAAACATAGGGAATTCTGACCCTACTGCAGTCATCCGCTTTTGAAGCTTACTTTTTTGATTGACTGCAAGAATGATGTGGGATACATTATGAGATTTAGTAATGTATCGTCACAGGGGGAGAAATGTATGATGTCTCTCATGATTGATTTGATTATTCTGGTTATATGTATTTCTGACAGAGCATCTGATATGAAGAAGACAGGTACAAGAAGTACAAGTTCAGGGGGAGATGAAGGAATGTGAAAATTTTCTATGCTTCACTTTCCATACGCGGGTTCTATTAACAAAAGTCACGTATACACGCGAGTTCCAGCAGACACAGTCGCGTATGCATTGATGATAAGAGAATTTATATGATAGCTGAAGATCTGGAGCAGAGGTTCAGGGGGAGCATTAATCTGACTGTTAATAACTGTATTATTGACTCAATATCAGCTTAGTTTCTCAGTTCTAAATAATGATGATATGATACATGGTTTCTTATGTTGAAGATTGTGGATGAGTCCTATTTGCTTTTTGATGAAGAGTATTCATTGTTGAGATGAAAGTCTTATAATTCGGAGATAAGGGCAGTTCATGCAGATATTGTTGATGATGACTTGCTGATGAACGTATTCAGGTTGCACAAGTTAAGAAGGAGCACTGGTCCAGGGGGAGCAGCAGGTTGAAAACTAATGATTGCATTGTTGGCAATATGACTGCCTATTCTTTGGTTTTTGTGATACTCATGCTCAAATGATGATGACTTGGTACATGGTTTATTATGATGAGATTTTGAGCCCTGGTTGCTGATAAGTATCTTTTGTGATCACACATGGATGAGTTGGATGTCGTTTGATTCAGAAATAAGAATAGATCATGCAGAGTTTGTTACTATGGTTGAGATATTTTGCCTACATATGTTACTTCATGTTAAATCTTGAAGATCTTGATGATATTGGACCACATGGATGATTGCTTGACACATATTTGAAGATGTTGTTTTGGTATGATAATCTCTCTTGGAAAGATTGTATTGATGCTGCAAAGAATATGAAGGTTTGGTTACTAATGTGCTTATGCTACAACCATTGGATGACGCTTGAAGACACAACTGCACTGTTCTATCTATCTATAGTCCAGGGAAGCATTCAAAAGAAGCTGAACACTGTCTTTTTCTCACAGAGGATCAGATCTGGTTAAAATTTAGAAGATGGAATTGGATACGTGGGTTTCCTGAAACACAGTCGCGTATATACGCGAGTTCATGCACAAAAAACCACGTATGTCTGATTGCTGACATTTTTCAGTTTGGAGTCAGATCTCCTCAAGCACAGCTGCAGTGCTGTTTGGTATCTTTGATACTGTTTGGTATCTCTGGTGGTGTTCCAGTTCTCATAATTCTATTTCTCATGTTTTGATAAAGATGCCTTGATGATTTGTTGGTGAAAGTGTTCAGGATGCACAAACTAAGGGGGAGCCTTAGTCATATGAAAAGGATGCTTGGATGCACAGATTCAGGGGGAGCATTAGCTTTGCTGAGTATAATGCATTATGTTGGTTCTGTTATATGATCTCTCTTGAGGTCTTCTTGGTATTGGTTATGAAAAGTCATATTTGTATTTTTGATGAAAAGGTCATGTGGAGACCCATGATGTAAAATTGTAATATTCAGTCATGTAAGGACTTGTCAAATTTGTAAACCCACTTGGTTGGGTAGCTGAGTCAAATTTTGTAAACCCACTTGGTTGGGTACTTGGGTCTCATATGTAAATCCACTTGGTTGGATCTTTGATGTAAGTATGAGTCTTTTGTGATAGGAAGTTCATAGAGTCATGTACTTCATTGAAAAATATGTTTGAAGATTCAGCATGAACTCAGGGGGAGCTTGGTCACTTCAGTGTATATCAGATCTGCAGAATGCTTCTTCCACATGAGGAGAAAAGGGGGAGAGTATGTTGGTTTTTGATCTGCCCTTTGCCCTTGATGTCAAAGGGGGAGAGTGACATGGTGTTTGAATGAAGAGAAAGAATGGTGTCAAAAATGGAGAAAATGACATGGTGCCATTGTATTCTTAATGTACCTATCTGTTGTAGTAACCAAACACCATCGTGGTTGCCATCAAGTCCAAAGGGGGAGATTGTTGGCAATATGATGCAGAGTGTTGTCCTTGATGGCAACCCACTGAATGAAGATGAAGACATGAGACAGTTGACATGTGTTTTCCTTGATGGCAAACCACTTGATGAAGTTTGTCTTGACCTGATGGACTTGGTAAATGATGTAAATCTGATATGAAATGATGTCTGTTAGCAATATGATGCCGAGTGTTGTCCTTGAATGGCAACCCACTTGATGAAGATGATGACAACTTACTTGATGAAGTTGTGCTTGATAGAATATGTCTTGATGAACTAAATCTGATGTATCTACAGTGAGTACAGAAGGCAATGAAGAAAGGAATTCAGCATGTGCTAAATCTATGGTGAAAAGAGTATGTCTCAAGGCATACGTGGATCTGTCTAGGAGAAGTCGCGTATGCACGCGGGAAACAACGTGCCAAGTCGCGTATGGGCAAAAGCACTCATAAAGTGCAAAACCAGGGGTAACCACCATGGTATTGACCCATTGTATTGGGTAATGATTCGTCTAAATGACCCCGTCCAGGAATACCATCGGAAGTAATGTAGTTTTTGGCTCATGGTATTGTTTTGGCTCATGGTATTGAAAAAGGGGCTCATGGTATTGAAAAAGGGTAAACCTATATAAAGAGAAGAAATTCATTGTGCAAATCATGAGTGTGGGTGCAAGATGTCTGAGCTTGAATGAATACTTCTCTGTGAAGTATATTTGTATGGAAAGGGTAAAGGCTTGATGATAGATCTGAATCTATGATGCACCAATGAAGAAAATGATGAAGAAGGGGATCTAGATCTGAAATGTATTTGTATCTACTAGATCTGTTTATGGAGTGATTAGATCTGTGATGAGGCAAACATCTGTCTGAAGTAAAGGGTTGAATCTGAACTGAATATCTGATCTGAAGAAGTATGTAGCTCTGTAATGGTTGAAGATCCATACGCTAGTTAGCCGCAGAGGAAGCGCGTATATACGCGGCTTCTCTGAAGAAAAAGCGCGTATGCGCAGTGAAGTTTATGTGCAAATGTATATGCTGGTTGATGTGGATAGAAGCGTGTATATATGCGACATCAGTGAAAGAAAAGCGCGTATGCAAACTAGGGTTTGCTGAAGTATGGGGTATGAAATGTCTGATCTGATCTGCTGTGTTTTAGCTATCTGTTGTCGATGTTTGACTGTGCTTAAATGTATGGAGAGGGTCCAATCTGAAAATATGATGAAATGTGGCCTGCAAGTGGTGTCCTAAAGGAAGCTTTGGATCCAGTGTGAAAATTGATGAAACGTGGTCCATAGAGGTGCTGAGGGTTGTAGCCTTCAGTCAGGGGGTTGTAGCTCCCTTCCAGGTGAGGCTGGTAAACGAGATCAGGGGTTCGTAGCTCCCTTCCAGGAGAGGCTGGTAAACGAGTCAGGGGGTTGGAGCTCCCTTCCAGGAGAGGCTGGTAAACGAGTGCAGGTGGGTGCCTGCGTGCTGGTAGGAGTCTGCGCCAACACATATGTTGTAAGATGTTTTCTCTATAATAAAATATTGAAGGCTGAGCAACTGCAGTGGTGGTTTTCTCCCGACTTGGTTTTCCACCTAAAAATCCTGGTGTTCATGTGTGATGCTTGTGTGATGGCTTATTCTGTTGTTACTACACATGTTTACTGTTAACTTAACATCAGATGATTGAATAGCGCAAAGAACTAAGTAAATAAATATCTGCATATTTAGATCTCTGCTAATACGCAAGTTTCATGAAGGATATCCATGTATATACGCGGGTTTACTAAAGGAAAGTAGCGTATGGGTTTAAGAGAGTGAAAAAGTAAAAAGTTTTGAATATGCTGTAAATACTGATTCACCCCCCCCCCCCCTATCAGTATTTTTCCCAACACTTTCAACCTCCATACATGTATATTAAATTTGATGAGATGTAATAGAGGGTCATCAAACTTTTCACCTTGAAAAATAGGCAGGTTGTCATCCCAATTCACCTGGGGCATCTTATGTGGAAACGCAGGGATATGATCTCTACTCATTGGGGCATATCTTCGTTGTATTCTTGGAATCATATTTGTAAATCAAGAAAGAGGTCACTGTGTCTGGTCAATCAGTTCAGGGTCTTCTACCAGTGGAGTCATTTGGTCTTCTGGGAGTTTCAGAGTGTGGAGTTTCCAGGTGGAAGATTTTTAGCTCCTTTGGAGGTAAAAGGTTTTATGGTCCACCACCATGTTTATTTAATACCAATCTGAAATACTTTTAGGTTTTTTGAGTTCTTTTTCAATTGTGTGGTTTCTAAGAATATCCTAACTTTGTTCAAAACTTTGCTACAGTTAAGAGACAAAGACAGTCTACTCTTACGGCTAAGCCAGCTGATATTTCAAGGTTAGATAAAGGCTTAAGAGAATCTTAGGGTTTACCTAGTTTGTCACTGATTCAAACAAGTTTTATCATGATTACCATTCTTTGGTAGTGATTGAAAAGACTGCTTTTTACTCACAATTTTTATGAAATTTTAAGGGAAGCATCCCCAGCGGAGTCACCAGAAATGTTAGTTGCTAGTGGCTCAGCTGTCAAAAAGAACAATTTTCATAAAACCAGGGGTTATCTAGAGTTTTAAGATGTTTTTGAACTTTTATTAACTTAGAAATCCCGAGGGGACATGCCAGAAATGTTAGGAATCTGTAATTTTAGCAGATTGGTGAGACTAAAACTGCAGAAGCAACATTATTTCAACCAACTTTGGGATTCTAGGATCTAGCCCTCCTGAATCCGGAGAGGGATCTCTCCAATAAGTGCAAAGATGGATTTGTCTTTGAATTTTGGGGTAACGATATTAGGCTAGTTATGAAGGCCAAGGTTTTTTTTTTTTTTTGGATGGTTGAGCATGAATACTGTTTGAGGTGGAAAGTCCTAAGTGCAAAGAGTTTAGAAGGTGAGAAGTTGCAAGTAATCAGAGTAAGCTTCAGCCAAAAAGATAGATAATTGCAGGTTTTAGTCCATTGGGCTATGGAGTCATAATAGGGCTTAATTGGAACAACAAGAGGCAAGAGTGGTCCATGGGGCAAGTCATCTATATCTAAGGATCTATTTGAAGTTTGATATATGGAATGAAATGATACAATAAGAAGGAGAAATAAACAGATGCAGAACAAAGAGCAGTCCAAGATCAGGTAAGTGCTTTTAAACTATCTTGCTTTTGAAATAGACTCAAGAAAAACATAAAATTAAAATAGGATCTGGTAAGTACTTTCAAACTAGCCAGCCTTTGATACACTTTCAATAGAAAACACTTTAAAAGAAAGGGAAACTTGAAGGCAACTTTTGGAGAAGAAAATAGCGGGCCGGGCTCACCACAAATCCTATCCTAGCTCTGCTTTACTTGGTTACTTTCAAGATAAACACAAAGATAACACAGAATGGCCTAAGATCTGGTAAGTACTTTCAAACTAACCAGCTTTTAACACATTCCAAGGCTGCTAATGACTTTTGGGGATAAAACTGGGACTTTGAGCTATATATTTGATTATTCTCTAACAAAAGCTAATACTGAACATAACATTCAAGAATAACATTCAGATAAGGAAATAATATGAGGGAACACCAACATTCCTATGCTTAAAATGAATTAAAACATTCCTAAATAACATAGATTGGAAGAAAACATATATATAAAGATTTTTAGTCAGAGAAGGTTACTGTTGTATAGTAGATCCTAACTCTATGCATGCTATTCTTTATAAGAGAAAATGGAACAAAGTGAAAACAAAAACAAAATGACAAGTTATAATAAGAAAAACATCACCGTCAACATAGACCATGATCCCATAAATCAGCTTGTATTGATGTCTGAGCAATTATAGCTTTAAGTCGAAGCTTTAGTTTACAACCATACACATCTCGGCCTAACTATCTGTCTGCTTCGAGCTCCAAGGGCCAGTGAACACTATTTACAATCAGAAGTTTAAGCTCAAGTGTATTTCAAAGTTCTACAACCAACCCCTCACTCATCTTCTGCAGAAGTATATATAGAAGAATGAGGAGGTGAGATCTGATAAAAGATCTCCAATTACAATTAATACAGACTTAATGGCTTCTTAGCCTTTGAGGGGCTCAATGAAGAAACTTACAATAGGTGTCTTCTGTATTAAGTGTTTTTACATAAAGATTAAGCTCGGTGGGAGCTTTTGTTGACCTTTGAGGCTCAATGTGGTGTCGAAGTAACTCTGCAGATGTTTGTCATTAATTTTCCTGTAGAATTTACCTTTTGGCTGCATTGTGAGGCAGATATCTGGTCCTGATCAATGAATTCAACCTCTGATTGAATACTTTGAGGCACAGGTGGAATTTTAGTAGCTGGGAGGAATCAATTTGCCTCAGATGTGGCGGTGGAATTTTTCCTATCGGTAAAGCACTTCAAATTTTCTTTAAATTGTGTTTTACTTGGGGATTAGGCTTTTGATAATTGTTCTTAGCCGTGATCCCCACAAAATCTATCTTTAATCTTCTATTCTGGCATTTTTTTTTTTTTCTGCACTGATACTCTTTCATTGTGCTTGATTCATGTTTTTCTACTAGTGTGCAAGGCTGCACAGGGGTTGAATGGCATCAATGCCTCACGAATCATTGATAAAATGTGAATTCTAAACCCTGCGATGATTTTATTTAGTGAATCGAAGGTAGGAGGATTGTCACCCTCTGCCTTTGAAATTTCTTCAGTCATGGTGGAAAAACCATTAAAACCCTACAAAATACGAACAAAAATTATAAAATCCATGCATATATAAGTTTACTACTTCAGAAGGCATGTGGAGGAAGCATGGCCATTGTATGGCATCATCCAACAGTCGAGATTGATCAGGAGAAGTCACAGAGAAGGTGGAAGATTTGTTTAAATCAGAGCCGTCGATCGCGTAGAGATCGACGGTCGGGAGTGGAAAATGGAAAGTCAAAATGGGAAATGTTGACTAGGCGATGGAAGTGGGCAATGAAATATGAACCGTCGATCTGCAGATCAGATCCACAGCAGAAATTAATTGGATGCCCCGCCGTAGCTCGATTAACTGTCGAGCATCTTCGATGAGTAATAACCGTTGGATGGCCCGCCCTAGATCGGATGGTAGATGCCAATATCGTGCGAGGTCCACGTCCGAACGTTAACGCGTGATGGACGGCAGTTTTATGAATAGTGCCCAGGATGTGTGTCAACCGTTGAATGGAATCACTGCCAATCAGGAAAAAACCGCCCTCGCCCAAAGGCGGTACGATGAATACTGCACGGTTTTTAGAATGGGTTAGTGGACGGCAAGGACCATCGGGGTGACAGGCTCCATGTCGTCGATCTGCAGATCAGATCGATGGTGGAGATTGACTAGGGTTTTTTAACCAGCGGAAAAGTTTATAATATAATAAAAAATCAAAAAATTAACATAACCAAAGGTTTATATTAATTTATGATGCGGCTTGGCGCCCGACTGTGGGGCCGGGGGTTATATGAAGGGTGAAATGACTGGGGTTTATGGAGGAAGGGGCTTAAGTCCACACCATAAAAAAATTGATTTTTATGGTTTTTTGAATGATTTTCAAAGGGTTAGAGGGGTTCGGATAAGGCAAAGAAGGAGTCTTTAAACCTTATAAAAGGGATTTTGATGAAGGGGGAATGGGAAAAACATGAAAATGAGTGATTTTCATGGGAAAAAGAGGGATAGAAAATGAGGTTAGCTTTGGAAAAGGGGAAAAGGGGGAAAAGGGTCTTGCAACAGTACTCTTCCTTGGGAGTTAATAGGATTTCTGAAGGGGGAAAAGGCACAGTAGTGAATATTTTGAGACAGAGGCATGAGGCCTTCAAGAGTCTTCAAGAGCCAACAATTTTTAGCAATGAAATTTTTTCCTTGAAGGCTCAAAAAGTTTTAGCCACCTTTTTCTATAAAAAATATTATAGGTGGCTAACAGTGCTCAAATTATTGTAGGAGAAACAATTATATGAAAAAATATCCAAATGTTTCTTTGGAGTACAAGAGGTGGAATATCTGGGTCATATTGTATCTCACGAGGGTGTTCAGGTAGACCCTAAAAAAATTAAAGCCATTAAGGAATGGAAAGTCCCCACAACCATAAAGAAGTTGTGAGGATTTCTCGGGTTAACAAGGTACTATCGAAAGTTTGTTAAGAATTATGGGAGAACAACAGCACCTCTAACAACATTATTAAAGAAAGATGCATTTTCATGGACTCCTGAAGAAAATAAGGCCTTTGAAAATCTTAAAGAGGCAATGTGCCTAGCACCAGTCTTAGCTACACCAAACATCACAAAAACCTATATTGTGGAATGTGATTCCTTGGAAAATGGAATTGGTGTTGGTTTAATTCAAGAAGGAAGACCCATTTCTCTTGAAAGTCTTCCAATCAAAGGAAAGTATTTACATAAACCTATTTATGAGAAGGCAATGTTAGCAATACTGCATGCACTAAAGAAATGGAGAACTTACCTAATGGGAAGACACTTCAAGGTAAAAACTGATCATGATAGTCTTAAACACTTTTTGGAACAAAGACTATCTTCATAAGAGTAGAAAAAATGGGTCACAAAGATGTTGGGTTATGACTTTGAAATAATATACAAAAAAGGGAAGCTAAATGATGTTGCAGATGCACTCTCAAGAAAGAATTAAGAGGTGGAAGCATTTCTTTGTGCCATTTCTATTATCCAACCAGATTGGATAACCGAAGCAAGAGATGAATGGAAGGAGGACGAAGAAGTGTGGACACTCATTCAAAAGTTGCAGCAAGATCCTAGTACATTTGATACATTTAGTTGGAAAAATGATTCCTTATGGTACAAATATCGCTTATATATTTGTAAGAATTCCAAACTAAAAAAAAATATTCTTTTGGAATTGCACACTTCTCCTTTAGGAGGACACTCAAGATTTTTAAAATCTTACCATAGGGTGAAGAAAGAATTTTTTTGGGATGGCCTTAAATCTGATATTCGAAAGTTTGTGCGTAATTTTTGGTTTGCTAGCAGAATAAAGTTGAGACAATTAAGACCACGGGTCTTCTAAAACATTTATCCATTCCAAATCAATGTTGGGAGGAGATTTCAATAGATTTTATCACTAGTTTACCTAAGTCTGAAGGAAAGAGTGTCATCATGGTGGTAGTTGATAGACTTACCAAGTATGCAAATTTTTGTGCATTATCTCATCCATTTAAAGGAAGTACAGTTGCTACTACATTTATGGACACAATTCAAAAGCTACATGGAAACCCAAGGGTTATTGTGAGCGACAAAGATCCCATTTTTACTGGAAATTTTTGGATGGAGTTATTTTCTTGTTTGGGTACTCAATTAGCTCATAGCTCATCTTAGAATCCTCAATTATATGGTCAAACTAAGATAGTAAATAAATGTTTGGAAGGATATCTTTGTTTTTTTGTATGTGATAAACAAACACAATGGGTCAAGTGGTTACCTCTAGCTGAATGGTGGTATAACACTTCCTTCCATAGTACAGAAAAAATGACCCCATTTATGGCACTTGATGGATATAATCCACCATCCATCACATCATATTTAAGAGAAAATTCAAAGTTTCAAGCAGTGGAAGATCACATTGAGCATCTAAAAGAGGTTCTCCAATTCTTAAAGGACAACCTAAATTTGGCACAAAATTGAATGAAACAACAGGCAGATCAACATCACAGCAAGAGAAGTTTTGATGTAGGAGACTGGGTATTTTTATGGCTACAACCATAAAAAAATTTCCCTCAAGCAAGCTAAGAAGGATAATAAATTATCGCCAATGTACTATGGTCCTTACAGGGTGTTGCAAAAGATTGGTATTGTGGCATACAAATTGGAACTTCCTGCTTGTTCATGAGTGCATCCAATTTTCCATGTTTCATGCTTAAAGAAGGTTATAGGTGAAAATCTTCCAGTTCAAACAATATTGCCAAAACTTGATGACGAAGGAAAAATCATATTGGAACTTGAAGCGGTGACGAAAATAAGAACTTGACAGCTACGGAATCGATCAATTTCAGATTATCTCATAAAGTGGAAGAACTTACCCACTGAATATTCTACATGGGAGGATGATAATTTTATACAGAAGCACCCAAAGCTACTCAAGCATTGAGGACAACACTTTTTTGAAGGAGAGGAGCATGTTAGGTCCCTATATTACTAGTATAGTCCCTTATTGTTGTTAGTGTAACCCCCTTATTGTTATTATTGTACCCTTGTAACCGCCATATTGTTATTATTGTGCCCTTAAATTATTATTTTTAGGTTGGGTAGGATTACATTGTGGCCCTACTAGGATTACATTATGGCCCCATGGACTCTTATATATAGAAAGAAGGTTTTGTAATTTGAGTCATCCAAGAATTGTTCATTCATGTAATGTATTGGAGGTTTCCCCCTCGAAGTGGCTTATTTATAAGGCGTTGATATCTCTTTTCTTCTCTTTTTGGAGTTGGTTTCACAACATGAATCTTAAAGATAGAAAATAAATAGTAGCGAGAGAATAAAACATAAAACATATAAACATAGAGATTTTCCCCTTGATCCCAAATCGGGGTGACCAACTTGATTTTTCATTATATTCCTTTTAGTGTTACAACACATATATATACATGCCGAAGCATACATAAACCCCAATTCATTAACCTTGGATTAGAAAATAACCGTAGTTCCCTTGACCAGATCTACAAAATACCAGGGGCCGAAAACCATCATGCCCCAAAACCATGTGCAAACCCATGCACAAAACCATGGATGGGTCTGCCCACTGGAAAATAAGGAGGAACAAAATTTTCTGGGGTGATGCCCCAGACCCCAATAGGGGGGGCGATAGAACCCCTATTACCCCCCCCCCCCCCTTGTGCGTCATTAGTCGTAGAAAGAATATAACACAAACCCAACATTATCCCACTTGTTGTTTTCTTTCTGCAAGAGGCCACAGGAGAGCTGAGTCATTAGCCCAGCTTTGAAAAGCCTATTGTTTCTCTACACTAAGAGAAATTTTGAGTGTTCACAGACTTTTTCAATGCATCTGCAACATTCTTCAAAGTGTCCACCTTCACCAAAAACACCCTTTTAGCCTCAACCATATATCTCACAAAGTGATATTGAACATCAATATGCTTTGTCTTTGAATGATAAGCAAGGTTCTTAGCCAAGAAAATTTCACTTTGGCTATCATAGTCTATCCTTATAGCTTCTGCACCAACCCCATACTTGAAAACAATCTTTGCAACCAAACTGCTTCCTTGCTTGCATGAGTGGCTACCATGTATTCTACCTCTGTAGTTGAAAGAGCCACTACATACTGTCTTTTACTCATCCAACTGACTGCACCTCCAAAGAAGCTAAAAAAGTACCCACTTGTAGATCTTCTTTGTTCCATATCTCTAGCCCAGTCTGCATAAAAAAAACCACGAATGTCCAACACTCTTTCCAATCCTAGTCTTCCCAAGTAGCACAAGCCATAATCACTAATGCCATGCAAATATCTGAAAACCCGCTTCACTGTTGTCCAACGCTCCTTCCCTGGGTTTGACATAAAATTGCTCAATACTCCCACTGCATGTGCAATATCTGGTCTAGTACAAACCATTGCATACATCAGGCTACCCACTGCACTTGCATAAGGAACACGGGACATATCTTCCTCTTCTTCTTATGTCTTGGGACATTGTTCAGCAGACAACTTTGTACCTATAGGAATCGGAACATTCACCGGTTTACTATCCTACATATTGAACCTTTGCAATATAGTCTAGACATACTTCCTTTGGTTTAACCAAAGCTTCCTCTTTCCCCGATCTCCCTTAATTTCCATGCCCAAAATATAGTTTGCAGCACAAATATCCTTCATGTCGAATTTCGAGAACAGTTGGGTCTTCAAATCTTGGATAATTTCTTTGTCATTTCCAATCAAAAACATATCATCCAAATACAAGACCAAATAAATAGCATGGTCACCAATTAATTTAAAAAAAACGCAGTGATCCTCCTTGCTTCTGGTGAAGCCAAGTCCCCGTATATAGGTAT
Source organism: Pinus albicaulis (assembly GCA_034641835.2). Taxonomy (NCBI): domain Eukaryota; kingdom Viridiplantae; phylum Streptophyta; class Pinopsida; order Pinales; family Pinaceae; genus Pinus; species Pinus albicaulis. Next base: position 114,580 of record JAXQQM020081985.1, on the reverse strand, counting down.
CAAATTTTTTATACCACATCCTTGGCGACTGTTTTAACCCATACAAAGACTTCTTTAACCTACATACCAACTCTTTCTTCCCCTTCATCATAAAGCGTTCAGGTTGTTTCATGTATATCTCCTCTTCCAGATCCCTGTGAAGAAATGTTGTCTTCACATCCATCTATTCTACCTCAAAATCAAAAGCAGCAGCAGCATATAAAATTAATCTAATAAAAGTAACCTTGGCAACAGGAGAAAAAATATCACCAAAATCAATTCCTGACACCTGGGAATAACCTTTTGCTACCAATCAAGATTTTTATGTCTCCACCTTGCCTTCTACATTCATCTTATTCTTAAACACCCATTTTCTCCCGATGGGCTTCCTTCCAGCCGATAACTCCACTAGATCCCATGCCTTATTTTTATGCAAGGATGCCATTTCATCAACCATGGCCTCCTTCCAGAGTTTTCCATCCTTTGAATATACTACCTCCTTGATGGTTCTAGGATCATCATCAGTTATAGTTAAAGCAAAATTTGAACAGAAAGCAGATGGACTATACCTTTCTGGTTGTCTTCTTTCCCGAACTGATCTTCTCACAGATGGAGTTTGTGGCTCTTCCTCTTCTGAGTCTTGTTTTGTTGTAGAGTCAGATTCATCCTCCTTTAGCTCAAACTCTATCTTCTCAGGATCCTTTTGTAGGACTTCATTTTTAACAATATCTTTCAACTCTCTAAACACCACATCTCGGTTGTACACAACCTTCCTTGTTTATGGGTTCCAAAGCTTGTGACCCTTTAAACCATCCTTATACCCAATAAAGATGCACCTTTCATATTTATTATCCAACTTTGTCCTTTTCTCCTTTGGAACATGTACATATGCATCACATCCAAATACCCTCAGATGTGAAAGAGAGGGTTTCTTACCAGTCCATATCTCATGTGGAGTCTTATCCTCCAAAGTTGATGAAGGTGATTTGTTAACCAAGTCACATGCAGTTTCCACTACCTCTGCCCAGAATTATTGTCCTAACCTGGTACCACTAAGCATGCTTCTTGCCTTTTCCATCATCGTTATGTTCATTCTTTCTGCAACTCCGTTTTGCTGAGGTGTGTATGGAGTAGTCTTCTGCCGTGCTATACCACACTTTTTACAGAACTCTTAAAATTCCCTCTTGTAGAACTCCACCAGAGCCTTAAATTCTTTAAATCTGTCAAAGACTTCAGATTTCATCCTTAAGAAATATATCCATGTATTCCTTGAGAAGTCATCTATGAATGAAACATAGTACACAAACTTACCCACTAATGGAACCAACACAGGTCCAAACACATCACTGTGCACAAGCTCTAATATCTTGTTCACCCTCTTAGCACTAGAAGGAAAACTTGACCGATTCTGCTTCCCATATACACAATGTTCACAGAAATCGAAATATAGAGATTTATTAGACATACCTACTACCATACCATTTCCATGCAGTATCCGAAGGCCCTTCTCTCCAATATGTCCAAGCCTTTGATGCCATAGCATGGTATTTTCTCCAGAGACCGCTAGGCTTTCCACTCCACTTTTGGGAACCACAGAACTGTTGCACCCAGGAATAAAAATGATGCCCTAAAGATTTTATAGAGCTCTAATCCAAACTCCCCACATTAATACCAATGCTCCCCGAACCATCTTACATGTATCTTTCTCGAACATTGTTTTTACACATACATCATACATCTTGCTTACATAAATCATATTTCTAGACAATGTAGGAATGCACAAAACACCAGGACGTGTTCTAATCCTTCCACCTTGTAGCTTCAACTTGAATTTCCCACATCCAACGATTTTGGCCTTCCTATCATCCCTTAGGAAGTCATCACCACCATCATATTTCTCGTACTCGTAGAACCACTCCCTATGGGGAGTGAAGTGAAAATATGCACCCGAGTCAATCAACTATGACTCATGATCTACATGTGTATTTGAAGAAGAAGCCAAATGCACATCCCCACCTTCATCCAAGGTGGTTTTTTCCTCTGCAGAAGGAGCATCATCAGATCCTTTTCCTTTCTCAGGAGCCTTAGAGCTGCAATCCATTTTGTAGTGCCCTTCCTTTTCGCATTTCCAACACACCTTTACAAACTTTCCAGGAGATTTAGATATCCCTCTAGATTTACATCTCCCACTCAAAACCTTATTCTTGTTTCTATTTTGGGACCTTCCTCATATAGATAAGGCATATCCATTCTGACCCTCCATATTTCTCCATTTCATTTCCTCCGATAGCAAGGCTAAGACAATATCATCACTACCTATTGCAATAACCAGAGTGTCCCATGAGTTTGGTAGAGAACACAACAAACTGATGCACTTATATTCATTTGATATTTTAATATAAAAAGATGAAAGCTGACTTACCACATCATTTAAGGCGTTCAGATGCTTTGTCACCGAGTCTCCATCCTTCATCCTCAGGCTATACAGCTTTTTCCGCAGGAAAAATTTATTCACCAAATATTTACATTAGTACAAAGTCCCTAGCTTGTCCCACAAGGTCTTCGCCGTAGCTTCCCCAGATACATTCAACAATACTGAATCTGAGACACACAACCGTATTGTGCTCTTTGCCTTCCGATCTAGTTTCTTCCAGTCTTCATCTGACATTGCCGTTGGTTTAGTACCCGGATCTACCGCGATCCACTGATCTTTATTCACCAGTAGATCCTCCATCTTGAGCTTCCACAACTCAAAACTCTGACCATTAAATTTCTCAATCTCTATCTTCCCGCCGCTCGCCATCTTCTTTCACTGCAAGAATCAATATCACAGATCGCCCACTAAATAGGGTCTACCTCGAGCCCGAGCAAAAAACCCCTCAGTGGCAAAGGTGTCCCCTTGAAGCTGAAACTTCTCTAATATCAAATGTACATTTTAAACCTGTACATAAATTATCTACAAATGAGTCTTAAAGACAGAAAATAAACATTAGTGAGAGCATAAAACATAAAAAATATAAACACAGAGATTTTCCCCTGGATCCCAAATCAGGACAACTAGCTTGACTTTTCATTATATTCCTTTTAGTGTTACAACACATATATATACATACCGTAGCATACATAAACCCCAATACATTAACCCTGGATTAGAACATAACCATAGTTCCCTTGAACAAATCTACAGAATACCAGGGGCCGAAAACCATCATGCCCCAAAACCATGTGCAAACCCATGCACAAAACCCTGGGTGGGTCCACCCACCAGAAAATAAGGACCAATTTTTTTTTAACACAAGCCCAACAGTATGGTCATTATGCAAATGAATGTAGAAATAAGAAATATGACATAAGAAACAAACCAAGTGTGCATTTCATAAAGGAAAATCAGAACCATCATAGCATGTTTTTAGCTTGTAATGTAGCACAAGAGAAATTAGGAGATGTATGATTCTTAGATTCAGGGTGTAGCACCCACATGAATGGAAACATAGAAATGTTTTCCGATATAGATGAAAGTGTAAAATATGAAGTGACATTGGGGACTGATAGCAAGGTATTTTTCATGGTAAAATGAAGAGTAGACACTCTAACAAAGAAGGGAGAGAAGAATTTCATGTCACATGTTTACTTTGTCCCTGGTTTGAAACATAACCTCATAAGCATTGGATAGCTCATGCAAAAGGGTTACAATCTATTTTTCAAAAGTTATGTAGCACAATTTTGGATAATCCTCCAAGTAGACAACTAATTTGAAAATTTCATATGACAAACAATAGAATGTTTCCTCTCAGACTAAGATTAGATTTGAAGGAAGAAGGTGCTCAAACACAACTATCAATGAATTCACAAAAGCATGAAAGAAATGTAGCAATTTTCACACAAGAAAACTTTCAAGTAGAAATTAAATATGAAAATTGGTTATGACATTTGAGATTTGGTCATCTCAACTTTGGAGGTTTGAATTTGTTGCATAGGAAATGTATGGTGAAGGGATTGCCACTAATAGAAAAAATAGAGAACATATGTGAAGGATGCACCTTGGGAAGCCAACATAGAGAATCATTTGCAGCAAGAAAGTCTATAAGGGAAAAGGAACCTTTGGAAATTTTCCACTTATATTTATGTGGAGCAATGCAAACACCATCAATTGGTGGAAACCATTATATTTTAACCTTCATAGATGACTACACAAGGAAGACATGGGTATACTTCTTAAAAAATAAAAGTGAATTGTTTGAGCCTTTCCACCACTACAAAGCTATTGTTGAAAAGCAAAGTGGAAACTACATCAAAGTGTTAAGGACTGGTAGAGGTGGCGAATATATCTCAAGTGACCTCCTATGTTTTTTCCGGGAGCATGGAAATTACAAACAATTTACAAGAAGGTACACACCTCAACAAAATGTTTTCACGAAAAGAAAGAATAGGACCATCATGGGAATGGAAAGGAGTATGTTGAAGGAAAATCATTTGCCAAATGATTGTTGTGCTAAAGTTGTCGCTTGTGCAACATATATCATTAATAGGTGTCCAACCAAAAGTGTTATGAATATAGTTTCTACATAGGCATGGAGTGGAAAGAAATAATATGTCACTAACATGAGAGTGTTTGAGTGTTTTGTGTATGCACATGTCCCAAATGAGTTGAGGAAGATATTGGACAAAAAGGGTGAGAAATGTATATTGGTTGGGTACAGTGATGAATCCAAGGCATAAAAGGTCTATAATCCATCGAACAAGAAGGTAATAATTAGCAGAGATGTTCAATTCATAGAAGAGGAAGCATGGGATGGATGTTTAGAGAAGATAGTCAATGTGAAGACATGTATGTCACATGAAAACAAAGAGGAATTTACCACAACAAGTAATTCCTCAACAGTGACTCCTCCTCCACCTACACAAGCTCAAAAAAGCAGTCAACATGTGACACCGCAAAAAAATAATAGGATAGCTTTGTGTAGCCAAGAAATTTCTTCTCCAAGCACACCACAAATATCTGAAATTTCATCTACTTCAAGTGCAACACCAAGCTCATCTTCCGCAAGCATAAGAAGACCAAAATTCATAAATTTAATTGAAATTAATGAGAAAGATAAATTTGATAATAGTGTTGGTCTGAGTTATTTATTTGCATTATTTTGTTATGTAGATGACCCAATACACTTTGAAGATGTTGTCAAGGAAGATAAATTGGTTGCAGAAATGGATGAAGAAATCGGAGAAATGGACAATAATGACACATGGGAGTTAGTGGAACTTGCACAAGCAAAATAATTCATTGGAGTGAAGTGGGTCTATAAGACTAAGAACAAAATTGAAGGAAATATTGAAAGGAATAAAGAAAGGCTAGCTGTCAAAGGATACAAGCAGTAGCATGGAATATATTATGCAAAAAAAATTATGCAGTTGTGAGGATAGAGATTGTGTGTACAATTTTTTCGATTGTCGTGCAACACAAATGGAAAGTGTATCAAATGCACATAAAATAAACGTTTTTTAATGGAGTGTTGAAAGAGGAGGTGTATGTTACACAAACTCCTGCTTATGAGATAGAAGGCCAATAAGACAAGGTGTGTAAGCTGCACAAAGCTCTTTATGGGCTGAAGCAAACACTGCATGCATGGTATCGTAGGAGTGATTCTTACTTGATGGACAATGGGTTCAACAAATGTGACAATGAACCTACTCTCTACATCAAAGAAAGTGACGGTAAGCTTCTTATTGTCATTTTGTATGTATCTCATTTTATTTTTACAAGGAGTGATGATTCCCTTATCTCTGATTTCAAAGAAGTTATGAAAAGTTAGTTTGAAATGATTGACTTGGGGTTGTTAAAATATTTTTTGGGCATAGAAGTGAAGCAAACAGAAAATGGAATCTTTATCTCTCAAGAAAAGTATGTTGAAGACATTTTAGAGAGGTTTAATATGCATAACAACAAACCATCACCAACTCCAACTATCATGGGGTTGTAGTTGAGAAAGGAAAATTGCAATAGTAATGTCAATCTAACATTATATAGAAGCATGGTGGGAAGGCTAATGTACTTGATCACAACTAGGCCTGATATAATGTATGCAGTGAGTTTGGTATCGAGGTTCATCGAGACACCCAAGGAGACACATTGGAAAGAATCACAAATAATTTTAAAGTATGTCAATGGGAAAAAGGAGTATGGTGTTTTGTACTCTGCAACAAATGATTTTAGGCTGGTTGGTTACATTGATAGTGATTGGGTAGGAAGTGTTGATGACAGAAAGAGAATGTCAGGATATGTTTTTCATTTGGGTCCAGGAGCCATTTCATGGGCTTCCAAGAAGCAACTGATAATATCATTGTCAACATCAGAGGCTGAGTATGTCACTGCAACAACAACAATGTGTCAAGTAGTTTGGATGAGAATGATGTTGTGTGACTTATGCCATGAACAAGATGGAACAACAACTATTTTTTGTGACAATAGTTTAGTAATTGCACTATCAAATAATTATATATTTCACAAGAGGACAAATAAAATTGATGTTAAATATCATTTCATAAGAGAATTAGTTAACAACAGTGAGATTGTGTTGCAATATTGCAGGTCACAAGAACAATTTGTAGACATCTTCACAAAGCCACTGGCATGTGAATTTTTTTTTTATCTCAGAGATTGTTTGCGAATGGTCAATGGCAGAAATTGCGATTAAGGGGGAGTGTTGGAAAATTTATCTCAACCACCACATTAAATACACTAACAAGTAGGCATACCTCAGTGAATCTTTTGTAGGTTATGGATTGTGTTTGTAGGTTAAAGGAAATTGTGTAAATGAATTTATGAGTAGAGTACATAACCCATACCATAGTAATGTACATAACCCATTCCACAATAGAGTACATAACCCATTCTTATGAATTATTTTGTGAATGTTTATTTATCGCTTCTTCTCTATCCCTTCATAGTGGGATGGGGGCTAGACAAACCAAGAATTCCCGATGTAGAAGAGAAGTCATGATTCAGAATAGTAAGAGATACTTTGTCGATGTTTCTCGCTGAGGGTTTGCAAACCTATGAATTTTGCAGAACCACTAATGTGTGTTGAATGGGCCATTCCACACCTCTCTTGAAGCATTTTTCCTCATGGAGAGCCACAAATTTTTCCTCCAGGTCAGAGTATATTTTGGTAGAGTGGAATGTACAGTCAGCATGTTTAGCCTCCAGATCAGAGTGGATTTTGGTCAAGTGGAATCTACAGTCAGCATTATTTTTCATGGGAACATAAGGGTTCGAAGGGTTGAAAATACTCAGTTTTCCAATGAGCTATGCACTGTGTTGTATATGTTTATGGTTGGATTTTGGCATGTCAATGTACTTTTATGGCCCATAAGAAGAATGGTTATTTGTTACCAAAAATTCTTTTAAAATTCAATACCACGTGAATATTTTTAAATATCATATATGGCATGCAAAGGTTTTTATATTTTTATAATATTTTTCTTGGAAGGAGCTATAGTTTTCTTGTAAAAAGTAAAAAATTCAAACCATTATCTTATGAATGCATTAATACAAAATATAAGGATTTAAAAAATATATAATTCCTTAAAATAATATTACTTTGTTTAATGATTACCAAAATATGTTATTATTATATTATAATCTGTTTAGTAGAGGTTTTACTATATTGGTATCAAGAAAATGTATTTTAAATTAAAAAGATAGTTTCATGCCTTTTACAACTACATATTTCAGTTTTGATAGAGAAAACTATGAATTTTTGGCCATTAAGATAAAGACTTCATTACATTCCTATTACCTATGAGATCTTGTAACCAATATCTATATGGAGCCAAATGGTGAAGTAGCAGAACAAATTTTAACAAACAAATAGAAGGAAAAGCTCAAAGAAAATATAAAGAAGGATGTGTTAGCCATCTATAATTTCTATTATACCTAGTGATGGCTAAATATGTTCTTAAGCCTTAAAGAAGCAATCCTCATGGAAAGATGCTAGTTCTTGAAGCCTTCTTGGTGTCTTTTCACCTTACAGTCATCTTCACTGTTGTTTCCACAAGAAATCGTTCAAAAGCCTACTATTTCCAAAGAAAAAAGTTTTTTCTAAAGGCCTCATTTCCATCACTTCATTCCCCCCATTTCATCTTCACAACTGCCCCTTTTCTCCCTCCTTTACCCTCATTTTCCTTAAAATTCCTTTTAAAACTATTTAACACTCTTTACTTGGTTTTAAGAGCCCTTTTACTTCACCCGAAACTTGAAAAATCCATAAAAACCCACAAAAACCTTAGAAAAACCTATTTTGCTCCCTTTAGGCCTAAGCCCCTTCTGCTTAAGCCTTGAACCCCTTTTGCTGCAATAAAACTAGGCCCTACGACCAGAGCACTAAGCCCATCACATTTCAACTTTTTTTCCTTTCCTCACGACCATTCTCCTTTTTTCTCCACCAATGCGATCCCCCGACTCCATCTCAGCCATCCATCCCGATCTATATCGAATGGTCTGCACTATCCTGCATCGCATCGGCATTCCCTCATCGCATCTGTATTCCCCTGGTTTCTTCTCACATCTCCTCGATGTTGATCTCAATCCTGATCCTATGGCCCTCCGTCCATTGCATCATCCCCCCCAAATTGGACAGTCTTAAACCATTTTCACGGTCATTTGACAAATAAATATGATTTCCCGTTTTGAACGTGAAATGGTTGGTTTTCAGAGGCGTACGTGTTATCCATTGGACCATATCACATTCGATCTGTCCCAAACCACTTACCTCTTTAACCCCACGTGAAAACCGCTGCTGATTTTCCAATACCACCTATCCATATTTTCGTGCCACAAGCAGATTTAAACCCTGTTTTTTTGGATTTCCTCCATGGAATCCCTCCCTGCATATCTCCCTTTCTCTGCATGGCTCCTCCGCCTCTCTCGAGCATCTAAAGTAGTTTAAGCCCCAACCCGTAGGATTTATTTAATATTTTGGTTTGTTTTGCAAGTTTTAATAGTGGGTTAATACACAAGGCCATCTCACGGCCAAATTTCAACGACAAAGGGTCGAGGATGACTATCCAGAGGCTAGAAAAATGAAGAAATATGAGACTCGGGGTTCTAATTCAATGTTTAAACCAATGCCTCATGAACATTGGATAATTAACAAAACCCCCAGTGCACCAAAGACCTGTACAATATAGAAAATAGTGAAGATTAGAGATTAGAGATCAATAGATAAAGGTTAAGCATATAGAAAGAAAATCAAAGGCTTAACTTGTAGATCAGAGATAAAGACAGCATGAAGGATTATGAAGGCAAAAAAGAGAAATCAAGCCTTAACACAGTTAAATGGATAAAGCAACATAAAGGCAAGTAATTAAATTTAAATCAGTCAGCAAGGACATATGAAAAAGGCAGAAGGCCTCGTGCACGATAGAGAAAAGCAATTAATTCATCAAAATATCTAACTCCCACCTATGACCTACTTTCTGTCCATTAAGGACACTTTGACAGTTATCACACTGACAGAACATCTTTTGACTATCAGAGTAGTTATTGTAAGACATGGGAAAACCTTAAAACCCATTCCTTTCACCTGATTTATCCTTACAAAGTAAAGACAAAGTTATTAAAACAGAGAAGTAGTGAAACTCATTCCTACCTTAGGCCCTGCGTGGTTTTCAAGGATAGGAATGCATTCACTCTATAATTAATAAAATTTTGAAACCTAAAAAGAGTTCCACCTCCTCGTTCTTCTATAAATATTCTATGAGGAGCTCCTTGTTAGGGGTTGGTTGCTGGCATTCGAATTCTTTACAGTTGTACATAGTCTGGCTGAAGATTAAGAAGAAATTGAAGTTTTGGAAGACAGATGATGTTTTGACATGTTTTGTTAATGAGAAGGCTCTATCATTGGATCCCTGAACATGGATTTTGGTGATGTATTCTGATCTGTTAATTTTATTTCCTGTTTTTCATTTTGTTCCATCATTCTATACTTATAGTAGAGTAAAAAGTTTAGGCTAAGAAATGTCTCTTAGAATTACCTTAGACTTGTTTTCTCTTCACTGTATTTATATTTTCATCTACTAAAGGTTTTATTGAGTAGTTTGGTTGGCTTTCAAACCCTTAAACTTTTTAATTTTGGAAATAGTTTAACAATTGGTCTCAAGAATGATTTATGGTTTTCCTTGCTTACTTGCTACCACTTAAAAATTGTTTCTGAAGTCTCCCTTTAAAGTACCATTTTTTACAGTCTTCCAGAGAGGTCTGTTTTGATCATACCCTCTGCTCTTGCTGAGATAGTTGTTTTGAATGTCTTTATAATTGCAGTCTTATATGTCTAGGAGTTCCCTCTTCTATGAATGCAGTTATTTGTGAATCTTGAATGTTTTCTTATCCTTTAAGTGAAATCTTTGGATGAAATAGAGTGTTCCTCAACTCCTAGATTTTATTTGAAAATTTTTGTCTTTGAATTATTATTTGCTGAAGTGTGGTTTCTAGAATTTATGGTTAGCCCTGTCTATGGAATGCCTCTTCATTTTCAGATAATGTTTTAAGTCCCTTTGTTTAGAGGTACATATAATTAAGGATTATTAATTAACCTTAGTTCTACCTCTCCTTCTAAATCCTTAATGTCCATTTCATTTTATCCACCAAACCCAAGATCCACTGGCCAAGTTAGATTTTCCCTTTGATATCCCATATCCATTGATTGAGCTTGTTATAACTACTTCGTGACTCCATTTCCCAATGGCTCTGATTTCCCCCCTTTCTATCTATGCTTCCTAAATCATTCATGTTCAACCAACCAAACCCAAAACAAACAAACTTGCACTTAATAACTAGCCTAAAATAAACCTTTTACAAGCATCAAGCTATATCCTTACAAACAACTAAGAGATCCCTCTCTGAGACTAGGAAGGCTAGATCCAAGAGCTCTAAAGCTTAGTTTATATGTTTCCTTATCATTTGGTTTTCCAGTCAGCCAAATCACAGGACCCCAACAAGAGGCTTCATCCAAAATGGGATGGGGTGATTTCCAAGATCTCAACAAAAAATTTCTCTCGAGGAACATGCGACATCGTAAAAAATAATTATGATAGCATTTCTAGGGTAAAAAGAGTTAAGATGCATAAATTGGGGATGAATTTTGAGAGTATGAAGATGAATAAGTGAATCCATAGATTAGTACATGACCTAGGTCATAAATATTTTCAATTTTCTAAGGATGAATGATGATTAGAAAGAAATAGAGAAGGCTCTAAGAAGCTTTTCTAAGAATTTTGATGTCTACATAACCATTAAAGAGTCTAAATAATTGTAACAGCTATAAACTGCATTAATAGGATTCTTTCTATCCCATGAATATCAAATTAAAAAAAATGGCCAATCCTTGCAAAAAATCGTTCATAATGTAGATTTCTATCTTAAGAGGCAGATCATGGTCAAAATGATGAGGCAGAATGAAGAGGCAAAGTCCGGAGAAACATCAGCAACAACTAATGAGATAGTTCAAAACAAGAAGGTAGATTAGATCAAAATTTTCATAGTTTAATAAGGAGAAAAAAAAATATGTTTATAATCAAAGCAAAGATATGAAAAATTAAAACCTAGAAATTATGCTCATGAATGTTGAAAGAATAAAATTGGTCTTAGAAGACAAGATGCAAACATTGTTTGGAGAAGAGTGAACAATATTTATTCCTCACACATAACACTTTTCAAAAATTATCTAATGATATTTGGATTATAAATAATAGATATAACAATCATACTATAGGAATAAAAATTGGAATTGTGGATATGGATGATTCGGTAAGGAGTGAAGTCAAGTTGGAGTAAAATAATATTCTAAAAGTTATGGGAAAAGAATAGTCAACATCCTCACCAAATGGGTTTATAAAAGGAACATGCAATATGTGTTATACATGCCCTAGTTTTGAAACATAGCCTTCTTAGTATTGGCCAACTTACTAAAAAATGATATAATTTAATATTTAAAGGAAATGATTGTTTGATATACAAGAAACCTCCTAATAAGATATTGATTTCGAGAGGAAAGATAAAAAAGAATAAGATGTATCATCTAGCCATGATGTGTGATAGATATGATGAATCATTTTCTCAAAAAACAACTTGGTTGGATGCTTTTTTATTATGGAATTTGAGGTTTGGTAATCTAGATTTGGTAGCCTTAGAATATTGTAGGAACAAGACATGGTTGAGGGTTTCATCCTATTCAACATCCACCTAGTTCATGGAGAGTTCTATTCTCGAAAAGGAACACAAATATAAATACTCCTAAGGGAATGTCTTATAGGAAAAAAAGAACCTTTGGAGCTAGTTCATACAAATGTTTTGTGGTTTAATGTAGACCGAGTCACTCAAAGAAAGTTAGTGCTTCCTAACCTTCATAGGAAATTGCAGTAGAAAGAAAGTTAGTTCTTCGTAACCTTCATAGGAAATTGCACTAGAAAGACTTAGGTGTATTTCTGTGTAATGAAATATGAAAATTTTGAAAAATTCAAAGAATTCAAGTCAAGTTAGAGAAGAAAAGTGGTCATCATATTAAGGTATTAATATTAAAGAGGACTTGATTATGATTAAATATATTTTCATAACTTTTGTAAGAATCATGGGATCAAACAAAAATTCACAACAAAGTACACACCACCTCAAAATGGTGTACCTGAAAGTAAGAATAGAGAAATTGTGACTGTGGCGAGAATCATGTTGAAAGAAAAAATATATCAAATATGCTTTGCGAAGAGAGAGTAGCTTGGTCATTTTATGTTTGAATAAATCTTTTAATAAAAGTTTGAAAATAAAATTTCCATTGAAAACATTGATAGGTATCAGTTTTATTGTAGCACACTTTAGGGTATTTGGTTGAGATATATATGTTCATATTCCTAAAGAGTTGAGAATGAAGGTCAATGGGAGAAGTCATAAGTAAATTTTTAGTACGGACATTGATCACTCCAAGGCACACAATGTGTTATTCATCATAATTTTTACTATTTGTAGATGACTATAGATTGGTTCTAGATTTCTAAAAACAAAATTCTTCAATATCCTGAGTTTTAGAAATCTCACTACCTTCATTATCCTTAGAGCAAATTTTCACTATTCTACTATTTTGTCATTCCATGGTCAACCTACCACTTCCAAAATACCCCTCATGGGCTTCTGCCACTTATCTACATCTTATTTTTCCCACCTATAACCTCATCACTTTGTTTTTGCCTTGCCCCTAACTCCATTTTCCACCTAGGGTTTCCTACAAGTTTAACACATGCCCATGATCCCCAAGTCCCTCAAGCATTCATGGTCCCTAAAGTATCTCTATAGACTCTTTAGATAATCAAGTACATTGGATTTTGGATCTTCAATACACCACTTTTTCAATACTCTATTTTTACACTTGAAGATTCCAAACCAATTTTCAGTCAAACAGAGGTCAAAGAACCCCCACTAGGTCAATTAGGGTTTCATGTATTTCAAGGTCATCATCTCTAAAAAGACTACAATTCAGCTTCAAAGTCTACACATAAGGTAATGGGTTATCTTGAAACTTTTGTAGAAGTAATAAGAGGCCAATGAGCAAAAGAAATTGGTAAGGTAAGAGGTCTTCTACTCAATGATGGCATATTGCAACAATGGAGACAGGAAAAATAGGGTTTTTGAGGGAAATTTTCTTGGTTTCATGACCCCCATGGTTAAAACATTGACAAGGCTTGTATCCTGATTCTCTTACACCTCCTCCTATCCTTAATATACCTTCATAAACACTTCCCATCACTCCTATCCCTAAAACTCATCATTTTTCTACAAAACCTAGCCTATTGCTACAATTTGACACTTTTCGAGACTAGGCCTGTGTTTTTCCCTTTTGGACCATTTCCCCTCACTCAATCCTTGAAATTCCACTTTCCCCTACTCCGTAACATTCATCCCTATTCCCCAAAATTTCCCCAAGAATTTAGACAACCCTTAACCTCTTCATTCCCCTCCCTATACATGGCAGTCCTAATTTCCCTACACCAAACCCTAATTTACTCTTCCAACTAAGCTAGGTTTGATATGTAAAAGAGGCATAAGAGTAGAAGATCCATATGGTAGGTCATATCAGCAATAATGAAGCCATACCAATGCATAAACATCATGCCTCCATCATTTTCCAAGAATTCATTGCAAGGACCAAGTGATTTGCCACACCTAGGGCCAGTTTTTCTCAAAAATATGTTTTTGGCCAAATAGAGATGAATTTGGAAAAATTGAGAGAGTTTTTTGTCCATCATAGGGCCAAGAAGAAAAACCTCCTCCTGTTTTTACACAGGTATCATGGTTTGGGAGCAATGTCAAAAATACAGGTGTCACTAGAACATTTCTGCATTTCTGGAGTGTCCAAATGAATTTCTTGATGCATCAAATGACAACTCAACTTGAAGGGCTTTCCAACGAGCCATCACAGAGCCAAATATGACATCGGGAAGGAGGTAAAAAAAAAACTGCAAGTACACCTATTTTTCTGCTAAAGTGGCGCTACACACAGAGAAATGTTGGGATTTTAGTGTTTTTACTAGGCTAAGGGAGCTGGATCAAGAACACACAATCATTTCTGAAAATTAGACTCATTAGGCTTTCCAACGAGCCATCACGGAGCCAAATCTTACATCGGGAAGGAGGTAAAAACAAGACTGCAATTACACCTATTTTTCTGTTGAACTAGCGCTACGCATAGAGAAATGTTGGGATTTTGGATTTTTGACTATGCTACAAGACATAGAACAAGAAAAAACAAGCCTTTATGGAATTTAGACTCATTATTCTTTCAAACAAGCCATCACAGAGCCAAATCCGACATCAAGAAGTGGTCCAAAACTTGGTTCCAAAACACCCTATTTTTCTGCTGAAGTGGCGCTACGCACAAAGAAATGTTGGGATTTTGGAATTTTTACTAAGCTACTAGAGCTGGATCAAGAAAAAACAAGAATTTTTGGAAATTAGACTCATAATATTTCCAACGAGCCATCACGGGCCCAATTCCAACATCGGGAAGGCCTCCAAATGCCCTCTACAAAATGGCGTTGCGCGTAGGAGAAGTTTGGCCAGAATTTCCACATACAGATCAAAAACCTAAAAGAGGAAAAAATAATGATAGCCTTGGAATTTTGGCTGAGGCTTCTCAGTAGGTGTCCAATACCTCTTAAAGGACCATTCCACCAATTTTGGGCAAAATTGAACAAATTTTTGTTTTTTTTGAAATTTTGAGGCCTCTGTCTGCAGCACCCTAGGTGCTACGCACAAATTTGGTGCATCCTCAGCTTGAAAAAATTGCATTTTTGTATTCTTCTCATCACCAGGAGTTTTCTCACCAAATTTCAGATCATTTGGAGCAATTTTAACCCCTCAAAAGGTCAATAAACATCAAAATTTTGACCTTTCTGCCTCATTTTCAAACCAGGTGCTATGCACAAAGCAGTGTTGGGATAATTGGTTTTTGAATAATAAAATTGCACCTAATAAGGTTGAACCAAGAATTTCTATAAATTAGCCTCATCATGCTTTCCAACGAGCCATCACGGAGCCAAATCTGGTATCGAGAAGGGGTCCAAAACTCAGCCACAAGAGACCCTATTTTCTGCTCAAATGGCACTGCGCACAGAGACTGCCTAGTCTGTTTTGGACCAAAAGTCAACAAAAAACACTCATTTATTGCAAATAGATATTTTTGAGTTTTTTGAGGCTAATTAATCTAGAATTAGGTGCAAATATTTATTTTTGCATTTATTTCTTAGGATATTATGTGCCTTGGGCCTTGCATGGTCTCTTGGACATAAATGACATTTATGGTTGAATTTGACATTTTCCTACCATATTTATGGTTTTAGTCCTCCTTTGCTCCATAAATAGAGCATGAGGCCCCTATGTATTTTTTTGGCATCTGATGAGCTTGAAGAGCAATATACATGGTTTCATGAGCTTGGAGAACAAGTTGGTTTTGTGAAGTGGATGAATGGCTTGTTTGCAGGATTCCATAGCTTGGTGAATGGTGATGTTTTCCTAATTTTTCTATTGTTTCCTCTGTTATCATTATGTTTCATGTTTATTAGCTGCTATTAAATAGAAAAGTATAGGTTGAGACATGTTCTTTGAGGCATCTCAATCCTCCTGTTTGTTATAGCCTTTATGTTTTCTCTTTTGGCCATCTTAAGGAATTTTTTACTGCTCCTTAGGTCCACCAATTTTTTTTGTTTGTTTAATGTATGGTTATTATGCTAGCTTGGAAGTAAGATTCATGGTATGCCCTGCTTATTTGAAGTTCTCAAAGCCCTATCTTGGAGCCTTTCTGTGGAATATTGATTGATTAGGTTAAGATAAAGATGGCTCGTTCGATCTTGCCCTTTGTCCATGCTTGTCAACTTGTTTTAGAGTTCCCAATAGCTTGAAATATGATGTTTAGGAGTTCAATCTTCATAAATTAAGTTATTTGCTTAAATATTGTATGTTTTCCCAAA
Source organism: Pinus albicaulis (assembly GCA_034641835.2). Classification (NCBI taxonomy): domain Eukaryota; kingdom Viridiplantae; phylum Streptophyta; class Pinopsida; order Pinales; family Pinaceae; genus Pinus; species Pinus albicaulis. The sequence continues at coordinate 98,092 of JAXQQM020081985.1, read as the reverse complement.
ATATGAAGGTGAATTTCTAAAGTTAGGAGTTCTAATGCTTCTATGTTTCACTGGAATGTCCATCTTATATGTTTATCAGTTTGAGTATTGTTAATAGAGATCAATGGTTTTCCCTACCTCATGAGCTATGCTTCAGACTATATATGTGTAAGACCTCTTAGTTTTTTCCCCAACTTGATGTTCATTACACCATCATACATCACTTTAAGGATCCATTTACCTTGCTAAATTGGCCCTTCAATACACCCTGTTTCATCATTTAGACACCCTTGAATTTCACATGACTCCATAGCCCAATGGCTTTGACATACTCTCACTCCACCTATTTCATTTTACCATCTTTCCCAGCCAAAATAATAAAAAAACTCTACACCTAACAACTAGCCTAAAATGAAAACCTTAGAGAAAAAAGAACACATCCTTTGCATCCAATAGAGAGAGCCCTCTCTGAGTCCAGGAAGGCTAGGTCCTCGGACTCCAGAGCTTGGTTCCCTGTTAGCCTGTCATTTGGCCAGCCAATATGCCAAATCACAAGACCCTAACACAATGATCCGCATTTACACAAGAACGCAATAAAATACAGAAATAGACATAAACACAAATATGCAATGACAATACTTCATTTCATTAATATAAAATAACATAAATATGCTTACATACATAATGGAAATAAACAAGCTATGGCATTGGTAGCTTATCTCTAAGAAGAGATGTGGCAGTTACATGCCTTCGAACTATGTTACAATGAAGCTCAAGGGCCTATTTATTATTGAGAAACAATGGAAAACCATAAACATCCAAAAACCTACCCTAGGAGATGAAGCGCCACAACTATGGGCCTTGTTTGGGTAAATTGGTGTTTCAACTTCTTGGGGACGTAACTTTGGCATACGATCTTCATTTGATGCACACCATACCTCATTAGAAATATCTATTCGATGATTACAAATTTAATGTGATCAACATCAATCCATGGTCCCATGGACCCATGTTGCTCCTACTTTTCCCAAAAAACGTCGTTTAGGGCCTCAAAATGGTTCCAGAAGTTCAGGACCCGAACAAATGCTAAAAATAGTAAGTTTTGCTGAAACTGAAAAAATGAAAGAATTGATAATCCGGGTCCAAATGGAATAGGTGGGTGGCCACCAATATCCACCTGGATCACACAAGTTGTACAATATAATAACAAAGAAGTTCAAAATTAACAAATTTGTTATATTTATAGAAAATAAAGTATGAGATAGAAGCATTGATAAACCTATAACAATTAGAGTAGAAATACCTCAATTATAAGATGATGCATATGAATAAGATGTATAAGGAGGTGAGCAAGATTCTCAAGCCCACTCGTTAATTAGAAATACTCAAATAGCTCTTAGGCATTCCATTAAAGGTGAATAATCTACTATAATAACTCATTCTACTCCTACTACTCATTCAAGTAGTGAATCTAATTCCATGATTCCTAAGAACACTAGAAAATTGAGAGAAACCTATGAAGACTTATATGTGAATTCCAATTTTTCATTATTTTTTTGTTAACTGAAATATTTTGAAGAAGCAATGAAAGATGAATAATAGGTCAAGACAATGGACGAAGATATGGATTCCATAAAGAAAATGATACACTACATCTAGTAGAATTTCCAAATGATAGTGATAACACATGGGTAAAATGTGTTTATGAATTAAAGCTCAATAACAGAAGAGAAATATAAAATTACAAGGTAGATTGGTAGAAAACAATTTGGATAGAAGCTTAGGGTGAATTATAGTGAAACTTTACACTAGTCAAAATTTTAGATGCAATAAAAGTTATCTTAGCCATATCAGCTCAGTATAGGTGGCAATTTTATCAAATGGATGTAAATTTGGATTACCTTAATGAAATTTTAGAAGAATTATATGTGGAGAACCCACGATGATATGTGAAAAAATATTATGAAATTAAGGTATAGAAGTTGTGGTAAGCTCTTAATAAAATTAAGCAAGCTCCTAGAGCTTGGAATAGTAGGGTTGATTCCTATCTGATTAGTAGTGGATTAAGTAGAGTAAATTGTGAGCCTACATTAAATAGATAGGTGAATGATCAAGGATAATTCTAGATGTTTGTTTCTATGTTAAAAATATTATATAATCCCATGAAATATATCAATAGACATGTTTAAATAAATTACGAGGAAAGAGTTTCAAATCATTGATTTGGAGTTAATGGGTTCTTTCTTTGTATTGAAGTTACTCAATAAAACTTAGGAAATTTTATGTTTCGAGTAAGGTGTATCATCAATTGGCTATATAGGATTAATATGATTAATTGTAGAAAAACACAAACTCCAATTGTGAAAGGAACAAATCTTAGGAAAACATGTATATGATCTAGTGTAGATCTAACTCTATTCAAGAGATTGCTTGGTAGTATTATGTATCTTACTTCAAATGTACAATATTTTATGTATGATGTGGGCTTGATTTCGAGGTTCATGGCATCTACAAAATACTCACACTAGAAAGTAGAAAAAATAAGTCTAATATATATTTATAGCACAATGATATATGGTGTGATTTCATGGGAATTGAAGAAGAAGTCCATTGTGACAATCTCATGAGTGGAAGCAGAGTATGCGTCATCAACAACAACAACATATTTTCATGTAATTTGGTTACATAGAGTATTGAAGGATTTATAGCTAGAAGGATTAACTACAGTGAATTGTGACACCAACTTAGGAGTAGCTTTGTTGAAGAGCCATGCTTTTCATCATAATGACAAGCATATTAATAAGAAATATCACTTTATTAGAGAGCTTGTAAGCAAAAATAAAAAATAAAAAATCCATTTGGAATTTCATAAATAAATAAAAAAAAAATTCTATCATATTCACAATCCATTGACGAGAAATGTATTTAGATTCCATAAGAGTAGTTTAAATATAGATTAGTTTATTGATAGACATCCTATATTGAAATCAACATTCTACATTTTTTAATTTTATTTTAAAAACAAAAAATAGTTAGACAACCAAATTTTCATTCAAATTTCATTCTCAAAATCAATATTCTTCATCATCATGCGAGATTGAAAATGGATATTTATCTCAGATTATAATCTTGTGTGATATTATGATTGGAAAGTGTACTAGATTATTTAGAAACAATCAAAATTTCATTCTCAATGTCAATATTCTTCATCATCATACAAAATTGAAATTATATTTATCTCAAATTATAATCTTGTATGAAATTGATATTTATCTCAGATTATAATCTTATATGCTATTATTATTGGAAAATGTACTCGATTATTTAGAAAAATTAATCATCAGACCTTTCATTCCATTCCATTTTTCATTCAGTTTCCTCCACCAATCTCTTATGTTTAGAAAAACGGGCCATCAATATCTCACAATATCTTTTTTTATCGAGGAAATTAGTTTCATACTTGCGAGTGGGTGAGGCTAAGTGAATCAAAGATGACAGATCTATGCATTGGAAGGGAGTGTAGTCCATTTCCAAAAGTTTGATCCAATTTCTATATCAGCAAAGGGATCATTCGAAATCTGTGAAAAGTAACTAATAGATTACAAGTGTTAATATCCATGACAAAGAGTGAATCTCTGAGTATAATATGAGTATGTTTGAAAAGTGTGAATCTTCATGTAAGCTAAGGTTTGTGAAGTGAGAAATATAAAGGTTGTGACAGTCTTATGTGTAAGCTAAGGTTTGTGAAGTGAGAAATCTAAATACTGTGACTATCTTATGTCTTGTTGATGGGAAAAAATGTCCAGCCAACAGTAAGGGAACTCCTCGATAAAACGTCAGACTCTAAACCATTTATGATAGGGATATCCTTTGGGGTGTGGGTCTGGCTATTGCTGAATACTCCTTTTTCTCAGACACAGACGAGCCCTATAGTCCTATGAACACACGATTATTCAAATAGTACAAGACAAATGGTTGATGAGTCTTAATGACGATAGAAAACTAGAAATAGAAAGATGAGTTAAAGCATGCGGCTGAAGGAAATGTTGTTAGCAGCATATCATTAGGGTCATGCTTGTAAAAGTTGTTCAAACCATAGAAGAAACAATTCTTTATGGTTAGAGCACTCTTCACTTCCTTAAGCGGTCATAAGAGATAAGATAAATGTTAGTAACAAAGTTTATAACATCTTCTAAATAAAAAACCTAACATCATTAACACATTTAGTGAGATTAAATGTAAAAATGATACTAGCAGAAAACATAGATTACTTAATCATAAAGATATCGGATACATAAGACAAAATATTCATAGTGTTAACATGTTAATCCTCATCGGATCCAAGAGTGGAATCAAAACAAGTGCTTGTATTCATTATTAGAAAAGTGCATTCAATGCTATACAATTCTCTTTGCTCCTTTAGAGTCCCAAAAAAAGGATCCTTTACAATTCCCCGAAGGGAGTATTTATAAGAAAAAATTGACCCTTGGGTATCCCTGAATTTTCACCTTCTCGACTGTTGACATACTCTACGACTTGAGGGAAGTTTTGACTTGCGACCTTAACCCTTTCTGCGACCTGTGACCCCCCTTGTCTATTGCGACCTATGACCTCTTCTATTTGCTACAATACTTGACTTCATCATAGAAACAGTTGGGTTATTTCAAGATCAGGGAAATCTACCTGTTGTTGTTCCTTGAGCTAACTTCACCATGCTCGATAATCCGTAGACACTTGGGAGACATGAGGCGTATCTTCTCTCAATCTATCAAGGCACTCGAGAGCATTTGGGATCAAAGTGTCTCTCTTGATCGTGATCTGGTTTGAGAGGGAGGCCAGTTTGGTATAGATCCGGATCGATGTCACGATGAATTGAACCATGTTTTCCTATGATACTGACAGGTCTTGAGAGGCGGCTGCTTGCCTTATGGGTTGTAGAAATGCTTGAATATCTTTGGTGACTTCTTCACATGTCTTCTCTTCACCCAGTTCACCCAGAGAAGGAATGTGGTGTACTTCAACCATTGAGTCAATGCCACTAATCAGATGTTCGTATGTGGACATTACTTTCTCCAAATCCTTGATCAGTTTCTCTTTGGATAGTACCTTTATCCGAATTTGGAACTTGTCATTTTGGGTGCCAATCCAATCTCTTCTAGGCAAGGTGTCCAGAGCTTGTGGATACCTATTCGACCATTCCAGTATTCTGTCCAAGGTAGTAGAGGATTCCTTTAGCTATGTGTTCCTCCTCTTGGTTTCTTCCTGTGCTTTCAGTAGTGGCGCGACAATTTTTTTTATCGTGAAAAGTTCTTCATATACTTGCTTCATGGTGGCCTCCAAAGTGACCAACTCTACCTGAATAGTGAGTGGTATTTCATTAGTAGGGGCATCCCTGGCCTGAAGCTATTGGACTTCTTCTTGTAGCCCGTTCTTTTCCAGTTTCGACTTAGCTATCTTTCGTTCGAAGGTCTGTAGTCTATTCTGCAGGAACATAATTTCTCTACTCATTCTGCTTACATTCCCCTCCGTGGATACTACAAAAGAGGTACCAGCTGATCTGATCATATCCGGATTGGTCCTGGTATCCAAGACTATATCCTTCTCTATAATGGCTGTAAGGGGTGCAGCAAAGTTTCGTGCCAAGAATCTTCTCTTCTCCTGCCTGACCTTGTGTGTAAACTAATAATATGTAAGTCTTGTCAGATCAAGCACTCCCTCATCTTGATCCTCGGAGGTACCCAATTCCGAGAGAGAAAACGCACATTGGTTGCAAGATTTTTTTGGGGCACCTCGATGTGTGGCCACTCTGTTTGTTTCTCTGTCTCTAGAAGAGGTGTCTTGCTGCCTTAGGTTCCCTTGGAGGAATCTTCCCTTGACTTCCTAATTTCTTCCTCCCTATTGTTTTTCTTTGCTTCTTCTCTATCTTGTTCTTCTTTCAGCTAGCGCTTGGCTTCTGCTTTATCTTGATCTTCCTTTAGCTAGCACTCAGCTTCTACCTTATCCTGTTTTATCTTTAGCTGGCACTCAACTTCTGCCTTTTATTCCTCTTCTTTCCTCCGTTGTTCCTCTTCCTTTTCCTTGCGGGTTTCCTCCGCTTGCTTCTTCTTTTGTTCTTCTTTCAGTTGCTTCTCTTGTTTGTCCTCCTCCTCATTTGCCTTCTCATCAGATTCTTGTTGAGATTTAGCCTCATTTTCTCTGCATTGGGTGGAAGATTTATGGTTCGTACCGGTCCTTTGTATATGGTTCCCCGGAAGTTGGGTTGGAAGATGAGCCTCCTCCTAGCATATGGATTCTTTCATCTAAATTATGGTCGTCTTGATATTCCTGATCAGTTGGTTGCTTTGTATAAGCCTTCCTGTATTTTTTGTACCATTTCTTGAATACATCTTCAGCTGGGAAATCAGTATGCTATTAAATCCATTTAAATTTGGCCCTATTGTAGTGGGCGGGGATGATTCTCTCAGGATCATATGTTCGGTGTGACACGAGAGGTAGAAACAATCCTTTGACTTGCTCGGTCTTTGCCTCTCCTTACTTGAAATCCTTCACTGTGTATGCATCGATAGTGAGTGGCAGAGTGGGCCATGGCTTCTTCTTTCCCTTAGTGAGAAATTTTGAAAACCCCCCCGACATCTGGTAACATGTTTCTTGGAGGAGGTGTTTGTCGGTTACGAACTAGGGCAGTGCATGAAGAGCATTGAGTGACCCGAAAACTTGGATGAAAGTACTCTTCGCTTTAGGAAACTAGTGGTCCACTCGGGTTATCATCTCCATGGCTCGCCCGGACATGAAAAGGGTGCCTTTTCGAAATAGTTTCCCATAGAGAGCGGGGATGAAGCTGTGCGCGATTGACTCCATGTCTTGCTTATATCTGGAATCCCAGAGCACCATTAACTCTTTGTGAATTGGAATTCCGTGCTCTGAATCCCAGTTGTGTGCCCACCCCTCAAAATGGTACCTTGCACATACTGCATCCAAAATATAAGATGCCATATAAAATTCCAATGCATACCCTTCATCAGGTGCTAGTGCAGCAGATATGTTTGATCTAAGGGCCACCACTATCAAGTTGTCCCATTTGAAGCAAGTGTCATACACAGTGACAACGTACATCAGAGAAACCCAAGTTCCATTGATAGTGGTTGCATCTGGATGACCATACATCATACATAACATTGCAGCTACGAGCTTGTAGACCTTCTTGAGACCTATTGTCTGATATTCCTGGTCCTTCTTGAGCCTGAAATTTTCTAGGTCCTCCAACCATCCTCTTAAGGTGTCAGGTATGGGAACTGCATGAGTGGTGGACCACTCCTTGGTGAAGGTCTGCTCTCAGGCGAGAAGTGAATAATATAATTCTGCATCTTGTCCCTTCAGATTCGTGGATGACTTCCTAGCATGATCCCGAATAACCTAGATCTTGGGGTCAACATTTTGCAGGATCCACTCGATCAGCTCTGCACATAGGAATATAGGTGGATGGGCCCATGCTTAGTGGAGGTTGGATCTTTTAACCTAAACATATACCTACCGGTCTAGGAGGTCCTTCAGAAATTTAGGCTTTGTGAATTCTTGGTACAACTAATACCAAGTCATATTGTCCCCTTTGCCAAATGTGCAGGCGGTGTCTCCATAGATGGGGGGAGATAAAGAGGTATTTCCTCCTCTAAGATTTATATCTCAGGGATTTTGTTTCTTTTGTGAACTTCCAGAGGCCGCATATCACTTGAGGACGACGAGAGGGATACACACTCTAGCTCGGCTTCAAGGTTCCCTGGCATGTTCATAAAATAGTCACACGATAAGACAAATGTAATATTTATAAATACTTGGGTTGCTCCTACCTTTTCTCAACTATTTTCAAGGAAATTGATGAACCTGTGACCTAGAGACCTTGTGACTGGATCACTGGGTCACTAGGTCACATTAGTTTAAACTTTCACAGAAAAACAACTTGGCGACTTGGTGACTTGCGACTAGGTTGCGAGGTCGCTGAGTCGTGGATTCACGCTAGTTTAGATCTTCACGGAAGTGTGACCTGGCAACTTAGCGACTCGCGACCAGGTCACAAGGTCGTTGAGTCACGAAGTTGCGTCACGTTGAAATTTCATGGATATGCGACCTAGTGACCCTACGAATTAGTGACCGAGGTCACGAGGTCATGAGATCGCGGAGTCGCGGGTCGCTCTAGGGCTTGGAAGATAGTTTAATTGACGATGAAGACCTTCATCTTGCTTTTAACCAAAAAGGGAGGTAAGTTGACACATCAAGTGGAAATCATGCAAGAAGTTTCTCATTGGAAAGGGCTAAAAGGGAACTTAAATAGACTAATGCAAGGGAGGCTTCCAAAAGAGGTACACAGGGAAGTCAAGCTATGGGGAGGGGCAAGTTATAGCAACAGGATTCATGGAAGTTTTAAACAAAATCTAGGTTGAGTTTTAAATAGGCTAAGGTGAGGGAAATGGAGGCAACAATCAGTCATAAAAGGAAACAGCAGGAGGATTAGGCAACTTACGTGAGAAAAACACTCTCTAGCTGGCTTGTTAGAGGTGTTTTCTTTCTCCGTCACGCACGTCGAATGCGACCTATGTGACCCTTCTATATATAAAGGGGTCTCACATGTGGACAATAAATGAGGGTCGCAAGGTCGTAAATGAGTTGAGTTGATGAGATATGCGACCTCGCGACTCTGTGACCTTTCGACCTGGGGGGGTCGCATGATCGCAAGGTCACAATTGTTTGGTTTCAGGATGATATATGACCTTGTGACTTCGCGACCTGAGGGGTCACAAGGTCGCAGGGTCGCAAATTAGATGAGTTGACCAATTTTGTGAATTAGCGACTTGAGATTTTGAAAGAGTGAAATTAGGCTTGACTCCATTTTTCAAAAGGTTAGGGGCTCACAAATTTAAAAGTGTAAAAATTTTGGAGGGTGTTGTAGCAGCTACAACAAATGACGATTCACTGATAGGACCCAAGATCTCTGTCGGTGCTTCATCTTGTGGGGTGGTGGGGGGGGTTTAGCATGCTGATCCTTTCACTCCGTGGGTCCCACTACTTTCATCTTTGGGCCTTGCATGTTTTCTCCACCTATCTACGTGTCCCAAGGTGATGGTTCACCATATTTTCATTCCTGGAGACCGACTGAAAAGGTTGGAGTAATCTCAGAGATTTCCAGGATCCGGTATAGTTATTTTGTCCTCATCATGTTGCTCCGTTGTCGGCGAACCTAGTGGTCCCGGTGGAGTCACTGCCTAGGAGTCACGGACATTTCTCCACTGTCAGCGAGCCTGGTCAGTACCCTGGCAGAGTCGTCGTATTGCCTCTCTATGCAAGAAGCCTTTGTCAATCCTTTACCCTTTATTCATGTGCTAATTTTCACTTATTTTAAATGTGCATGGGGAAATTATTTGACTGTGCTCAAGGCAATAATTTAACTATGGCATTTATTGCTTGGGTGGATGAGGGATCTCAACTTATTTTGATTTCAAAAGAGGTTGCTACTGGTCTATATGAGGACTTTCGGGTTTTCCCGGATATCTTTTTATGTCCTGAGGTCAGCTCTGTCCCCTTTCCATCTAGTGACCAATTACACTGAGACTTTCTTTTACAAACCAGTCCCTTGGGCTAGCATACTTGGTAAGCTACCCGCGCTTGGTTCCTAAGAATTGGCTATGTTTCCCCATTGGGTGCATATCACAGGCAAGCTCGTGCCATTTTTTTGCATTTCACAGTGATTATTCACCAACATATATTCCGGCACAACATGCCAATTGAGTAACTTCTAAATGTCTCCTTCAACTTGGGATGCCAAAGGGAAAGAGCCAATGAGAGCTTGCTTGAAACAAGTGATTTATTGAAAAAAAAAAACAAAAATTAGGACAACAAAAAACAAAAACAAAAAATATGGTACAGGGTATGGTGACGACCCCCCCTGGGCTGTCAGGTAAAATAGTGCTTAAGGTTGTGCTCGTTTACTGGGAGGACCTCAATTCTCCCTTCAAGGGTCTATAGCCTATAAGTGTGGGAGCCAACCTTTTCTTTAATTTGGAAAGGACCTATCCACAGGGCTTGGAATTTGGAGTGTTTCCCTTTATCCTCATGAGCTTTGTCCCATTTGAGGACAAGGTCACCTACTTCAAAATATTTGTTTTCGACAGACTTCTTGTCAAACCATTGTTTTATTCGACTTTGGTGGATGGCAAATTTTTCCCGATTTTTTAGCCTTTCCTCCTCCAACTTCAATAATGTGTCTATTCAGGCTTGTAAGGCAGGGCAAGGGGTGTCATGAGTTTCTTGAGATAATTGAAGGGCTGGGAGAGACAAGTTGGGAGGAATAATAGCCTCTTTGCCGTACACAAGAAAAAATGGGGAGGTTTCCAAAGATGATTTGGGTGTGACCCGATTAGCCCATAAGGCATTATGCAGTGCATTATGCCAATTTGTTTTTGGGACAACAAAGTTTTTTTGATGGTGCGGATGAGGTTATTATTAGTTGACTCATCTAACCCATTTCCTTGGGGGTAATATTTGGCAGAGTGTTTCAGCACTATACCATTTTCTAGAGAAAACTCATATAATTTAAAAGATGAAAAATATTTTGCGTTATCAAAAACAAGGAAGGTTGGAATGCCAAACCTAATCATGATGTGTTGGGTGATGAAAGTCATTACCTCTTGATCATTGACTTGACGCAACAGTATTGCTTCAACCCACCTTGTGAAGTAGTTTGTGGCTGTGAGGATGTATCTATGTTGCTTGGAAGAGTGTGGCAAGATTTCCCCAATCATATTAAGCCCCCACTGCTGAAAAGGTTCTTCCACCACGACGGACTACAACGGGGTGGATGGCCATATTTCCCTATTGGCGAACTTTTGGCATTGTGGGCATTTTAGGACATAAGCATGTGCATCTTTGAACAGAGTAGGCCAATAGAAACCGCTATGCATGATAATATGAGCAGTCATATCCCCTGCATAGTGCGCACCCATTGGACCATCATGGAGCTCCATCAAAACTTTTTGTGCCTCATCATACTCCAAATAGCGTAACAAGACTCCGCTATGGTGTTTGTGGAACAAATTACCCTGCACTACTTGGTAGGATGCAACTTTTAGTCTTAACGCATGTTTTTGCTGAGCGTTTAAAGTGGGGTCCATGGTATCACGGATAATATATTGTTGGAGATCAACGTACCATGAGGAGGTATTCTGTTAGGATATACTATCAGTTTTATACATGTCGATCTCGTGCTCCCAACTCTCTTCTTCACTGCTTCGCGATTCTGCGACTTCCGCGGCCATCTGACATAGTCCTTGGCCTTTTATAGTGTGTGCTATCTTGAATTCTAGGTCATACTCTTGAAGGCACGTAATCTAGTTGCCTCATCTCTCACCTAGATCTTGTTGTACGAAAAGTGAGAAGACAGCTGGGTGAGGTACGAATACTGTGACGTGACTCTTCAAAATATATGGCCTGAAGTGTTTAACCCCCTTGTATATTGTGTAAGCTTTCTTATCAATATCTGGATAATTCATCTCGGCTCCTTGCAACCCAGTGCTCATGAATGATATGGGGCGCTCACCGTTGTTGTCATGTTTCTGAGTGAGGACGACCACCAAAGATGAAACTGAGGCAAAGGTGTACAAGATAAAGCCTTTGCTGAAATATGGACTATGAAGAGAAAGTGCTTCCGTGATGGACCGCTTGATGTTGTTGAATGCTTCTTTCTCAGGAGGATTCCATTTGAAGTTAGCATTCTTCTTAATGATATGTTGTAATGGTTTCACAATTTGGGCGAAATCTGATATAAATTTTTGCACGAAGTTGATTTTCCCGAGGAAAGACTAGATGGCCTTCTTGCCAGTCGGGGGAGGAATTTGGGTGATGAATTTCAGATGTTCTAGATCCACTACTATGCCGTCTCGAGTTATGATGTGCCCCATATTTTACTGAGATCCCTTATTTTCGACACCTTTCAAAAATCTGCTTGAGGTGATGTAGGTGGTGATACCTATGTTTTGAAAACATGATGACATCGTCAAGGTATACTACCACGCTTTTCCCTATGAGGCCTCTGAAGGTGATGTCCATGGCTGTCTGGAAGGTTTTTCCAGCATTAATCAAGCCAAAGGGCATGCTTCTGAATGCGTAAGTTCCCAATTTAGTTCTCAATGTGGTTTTCAGCTGGTCGGGTTCAGCCACTAGTACTTGGTTATAACCTGAAAAACCATCCAATAAAGAGAACATCTCCAATCCCGATACAGCTTGAAGGATTTGATCCATAGGGGGCATTAGGTAGTTGTCCTTTTTTGAAGCTTTGTTCAAATTTTATAAGTCTACGCATAAACGGATTTCACCAGATTTCTTACGAACTGGGACCAAGTTTGACACCTAGGTTGAATGCCGAAATTTGAAAATTATACGCACATCCAAGAGTTTCTTCAGTTCATTTTGGATCATCGGCTCTTAGTTTCTATTGGAATGGTTTCACTCCTTCCTTCATGGGTATCACGTGCTGGATGATCTGCATGTCATAGGTTCGTAGCTCATCATATGTCCAGGAAAACACATCTCGGTATTTCCTAAATAACTCAGTGAAATATTTCCTCTCCTAAGGGGTGCATTCATTACTAATATTGACGAACTTGGGCTCCTTGTCCATCCTGAGATTTATTTGTCAGTGCGCTAACGTGGAACTTTGAACCTTCGTGTTGGGAGGGCCTCGAAAACAGTTCTGTAAGTCAAACAACTTTTCGAGTGACACAATCCCTTTGGGTATGGGATTTTCCTTACGATCCCCTTGTTCCTTTTGCAAGGCCTGATCATGATCCTATTCTTGTATAACTGCATCATTGAATAGTTCTGTATTGAGCTTGAAATCCAATACCTATTGATCATCATTTAAAACGCGCAAATTAGTGACACTGTCTAGTATGGATGGCTTGTAAATAGTTTCAATAGAAAATCCATCTCTAAGTGGGGTTAACCTAGTAGTAGCATTGGCAAGTGTATCATCTGTTGCATTATGTATTCTAAGTATGGATCTAATACCGAAAGTGTCAAAATAAAAAATTAAATGCCATACCTCTTGCTGGTAGCCTTTCAAATGTGGAGACAAGCAATGGATGGTGTTACGTACCTGACGGGTGATAATCTCGGAGTCTCCAATTGCATTTAAACAATGAACTTTGAGATCTATGGATTTTTTGAGCCCAAGTAGCAATGCTTCAAACTCGGTTATATTATTTGTGCACTAGAACTTTAGCCGACAGGAAATTAGAAACTTGTTCTTCTGAGGGTCCAGCAGGATACAGCCCGTGCCAGCCCCATCATGGGTTTTGGTACCGTCGTAGTACAACGTCCACATTTCATCTTCTAATTTGACAAGGCTATCCGAGCACATAGGAGATGCACTCGGAGCAACAGTTTCTAAGGGGTCTTTCATTGAGGCAGAGTTGTTGTCAGTGACCAACGATAGCTCAGAGTGGATGTCTTGAGTGACCGGAGATTGGGGGGTTTGGTAGCATCCAAAAATGGATTCTAAGAAACACATACCAAGATCCTCTTGCGCGAAACTGACTAGTTCGTTATTTGCATCTAGGTCGGTCACCATGTGTTTCATGTAAGGTTCACTTTCTACCCAGATTTGATTGTTCCTGCCCTTGTAAGGAAGGCACAGGTGGGACCAGTCAGTTGAAAGGTATCCTTGCAGCTTGCTAGACCAATATCTACTCAAAATAAGGCCATAGGTCTCGAGGATATTCATGATTTCCATGTCAATGCACTGATGCACCCTAGAATCAAAGGATAAGAGGATAATGACATTACTTAATTCACCTACTATAGGAACCTGAGATCTATCGAGTTGAATGATCCTAGCATACGTTTTCTCGGGGTGGATGTTTAACTTCTTGCGTACAAACAAGGGCATAAAATTCGTGGATGCATAAGAATCGATGAGGAAATTATGGACATTGAAGTTGAAAATATCGAAGGATAGAAGGAAAGGGGGTGTGGATGCCCTGGAGTTTGCGTTCATGGCATTCAAAATAGACTGGGGACTAGCAACAACTTGGGCAGATGTGGTGCTCATGAATTTGGTCGCTAGTAGGTTGGCAAATTCTTTGAGTATAATATCTCACTGGTTAGCAATGCAAGCGAGTTCGTAGAGAGAAATATTGGCTCGATTCTTCTTCATATCCTCGATAATGTTATACCCAGAGTTTGTGTGTGGGATAAGTTTGGCAGCGGCTTTCGGGGAGACCGATGAAGACTTAGCTTTTGGGATTTCTTGGGGATTGGTTGGGCTAAATTTCTAGGAGTCTTGGTTTGGTTTTCTGTGTTTGGTAGGAGGATTTTTCTTAAGAAAGCTTTTCTTTTTTCCTCGAAGGACTACTCAGGGACCGGGCCTTTGCTCCTCAAGCCATAGTTTCGAGGGGGTTTGGATTTAGGGTCGTCATTCAGGTTTATTTCAGTTGTGGAAGGGGGGATTTCCCTGCAAATGGCCTCAAAAGAAAGGACAGTGGAGCCCATATCTTGATTCAGGGGAGAGGCTTCCTCGTTTTCTGAAATAGCCTCCTCCCATAAATCCCCAGGAGTCTGGCCTTCTAGAGTTTGATTCACCACGGTAGTCATGCGATTGATCAACTGGGGACAAGTTTTCTCTGAGTGGGAGGCTTGATGGAAAGAACAAAAATTATCCTTGACGATTTCTTCAACGTTGAGGCCAACATACAAGTTTGATGGAGGTCGATTAACAGCGGGGTTATTCCTTCTGAGGACAGGTTTCTACGTTTTAGCACCTGAGATAGATTCATTGTTCTTCCTCTTCAGATCAGAGTCTTCGTTGGTCAATATCTTGAGGGACTTAGTGATACTTTCAAAATCGAAAGGGTGCTTGTCTTTGTCTTTGGATTTATGGTTCAAGGATTGGACTCTCTTCGTGGTCAGATTTTGATCATCCCAACCATCATGGTCAATGGCTCCTATGGATAGCATTTCCCTTTTGACAGCGAAGGCGGTGGTGTAATTTTCCGCTAGGGTGGATCTAGCTTCACGTTTCACGAACAAGGCAATATCCTGAGGGAGAGCCCGCATGTAGTAGTCAATGGTGATGGAATCATCAAAGGCCATGTTCGACATGAATTTTTTCAATATAGTAGCGAAGCGTTGATTGAAGTATTTTAATTTCTCCTTCTTCTGGTATTTCAAAGTACTAAGCTCTGTGAGAAGCATAGAAGGAGCTTTATATTCCGAGAAATTTTGAAGGAAAGTACGGAAAAATTTCTCCCAGGAAGAAATGGAAGCAACAGGGAGAGACCGGTACCATGTAGTAGCTTTTTTCTCTAAAGTATGAGGAAAAAGTCGGCATGCTACATCATCGAACTTCACCCTCATCATTTTTAAGGCCAAGTAAAAGTTTCTTATGTGATCTTTGGCGAGCTTACCCTTTTCGGGGTTGAACTTGGGAAGGTGCTTCTCACGGTGTCAGATCATGTCATGGAGGGGACCATGGAGAGCTAAGGGAGATTATGCCATCCAAGCCAGAGCCTACACACGTCTAGCCTGCTGGTAGCGCAGTACGTAAACATGTCCTATTTCACTTTCATATTCGCTCCCTATGCATGATTTAGATGCTTTGCCCTCATTATGGGAGTGCATGTCTTGATTTCTTCCTCGATTCCCTACATTCCTAATGTGTTTCTAGTTATAAAGGAAAGGGAATCTATTTGGTTTCAGTTATGGTGAAGGTGTCCCATATTTTGACCTTTCCCACGACCTCTATCACCCTAGCCTCTGTTTCCTCGGCCCCTCCCAGTTGTGCCCTCAGGTTGGTTATTTGCTTGAGTGTCATCATTCATAGGTTGGTCAGGTTGGGTTTCGGTGATTTCCGGGCCGCCTCCTTCATTCCCTCAGGGACTGTCAGGGGACTCTACTGAATTGTGCTCTACGGCATCAGCGTAATCTCTTATCATGAGACCTACCAGTTGAGGTAGGGAATTGACTAGGGCTCCCTAGTGAATCTGGCTAGCTGCGGGACTTCGATAATCTACTAGGGAGCCGGTGGCTAGGAAGTTATGTAAGCCTCTAATGAGTTCACGGGAGATTGGGCACAAGGCCCTTAGCTAGTCAGAGGTGATCTAATAGAAAGGGGGTCTTTCTTCAAGAGAATGGTCAGGTGGTGGTGAACTAGTGTTCTCGTACATGATTTCCCCCTACAGGGTTTACTACAGAATGTTGCTTGTGTGATGGAAGCCTACCATTCAGGCCCTCCTTCTAGCACCAAATCTGTTGATGGGAAAAAATGTCCAGCCAACAGTAAGGGATATCCCCGATAAAAAGTCTCGATTAGACTCTAAATCGTTTATCATAGGGATTCCATCCGAGGTGTGGGTCCAACTATCACTGAATACTCCTTTTTCTCAGACACAAATGAGCCCTGTAGTACTATGAACACATGATTATTTGGATGGTACAAGACAAATGTTTGATGAGTCTTAATTAACATAAAACACTACAAATAGCAAGATGAGTTAAAGCATGCGGCTAAAGGAAATGCTGTTAGCAGCACATCATTAGGGTCACACTTGTAAAATCTGTTTAAACCATAGAAGAAATAGTTATTTATGGTTAGAGCACCCTTCACTTCCTTAAGTGGTCTCAAGAGATAAGATAAATTTTAGTAATGGAGTTGCTAACATCTAATAAATAAAAAACCTATCATTAACACATTTAGTGAGTTGAAATGTATAAATGATATAAAAAGAAAATATAGATTACTTAATCATAAAGATATTAGATACATAAGACAAAATATTCATAGTGTTAACACATTAATCCTCATCGGATCCAAAAGTGGAATCAAAACAAGTTCTTGTATTAATTCTTAGAAAATTGCATCCAATGCTATATAGTTCTCTTTGCTCCTTTGTAGTCCCAAAAAAAACATCCTTTACAAATCCCTAGAAGGGAGTATTTATAAGAAAAAATTGACCCTTGGGTATCCCTGACTTTTCGCCTTCCCAACCGTTGACATACTCTGCAACTTGAGGGAAGTTGTAACTTTCGACCTTAACCCTTTCTGCGACCTGCGACCCCCATTGTTTGTTGTGACCTGTGACCTCTTCTATTTGCTGCAATACTTGACTTGGTCATGGAAGCAGTTGGGTGATTGCAAGATCAGGGACATCTACCTATTGTTGTTCCTTGAGGTAACTTCTCCATGCTTGATAATCTGCAGCCACTGGGCAGACCTGAGGCATATCTTCTCTCAACCTGTGAAGGCACGTGAGAGAATTTGGGATCAAAGTGTCTCTCTTGATCGTGATCTGGTTCAATAGGGAGGCCAGTTCGGTATAGATCCGGATGTGTGACAGGTATTGAGAGGTGGCTGGTTGCCTTGTGGGTTGTAGAAATGCTTGAATATATTTGGTGACTTCTTCCCACGTCTTCTCTTCGCCCAGTGCACCCAGAGAAAGAGTGTGGTGTACTTTAGCCATTGAGTCAATGCCGCTAATCAGATGTTCGTATGTGGAGATTACTTTCTCCAAATCCTTGATTAGTATCTATTTGGATTGTACCTTTATCCAAATTTGAACCTTGTCATTTTCGGTGCCAATCTAATCTTCTCTAGGCAAGGTGTCTAAAGCTTGTGGATACTTGTTCGACCATTCCAGTATTCTGTCCAAGGCAGTGGAGGGTTCCTTTAGATATGTGTTCCTCCTCTTTCTTTCTTCCTGTTCTTTCAGTAGTGGCGCGACGGTTTGTTTTATAATGAACAGTTCTTCATATACCTGCTTCATTGTCGCCTCCAAAGTGACTAGCTCTCCCTGAATAGTGAGTGGTATTTCACTAGTAGGGGCATCCTTGAACTGAAGATGTTAGACTTCTTCTTGTAGCGCCTTATTTTCCTGTTCTAACTTATCTGTCTTTTTTTTAGAGGCTTGTAGTCTATTCTTCAGGGAAAAAATTTCTCTACTCATTCTGCTTTAGTTCTCCTTGGTGGCTACTGCAAAAGCGTTACCAGCTGATGCGATCATAACCGGATTTGTCGCGGTATCCAACACTATATCCTTCTCTGTGGTCATTGTAAGGGTTGCAGCAGGGTTTCGTGCCAAGCATATTCTCTTCTCCTGCCTGATCTTGTGTGTAAACTGATCATAGATAAGTCTTGTCAGATCAAGCAGTCCCTCATCTTGATCCTCGGAGGCACCCAATTCTGAGAGAGAAAAATGCACATTAGTTGTAGGAGTTTTTTGGGGCACCTCGATGTGTGGTAGCTCCATTTGTTTCTTTGTCTCTGGAGGAGGTGTCTTGCTGCCTTTGGTTCCCTTAGAGGAATTATCCCTTGACTTCTGATTTTCTTCCTCCCTCCTCTTTTTCTCTGCTTCTTCTCTATCTTGTTCTTCTTTCAGCTGGCACTCAGCTTCTGATTTATCTTGATATTCCTTTAGTTGGCATTCAACTTCTACTCTAGCTTGATCTTCCTTTAGCTGGAACACAACTTCTACCTTATCCTGTTTTATCTTTAGCTGGCACTCGACTTCTGCCTTTTCTTCCTCTTCTTTCCTCCATTGTTCCTCTTCCTTTTTCTTGCGGGTTTTCTCTGGTGGCTTCTTCCTTTCTTCTTCTTTCAGTTTCTTCTTTCGTTTGTCCTAATCCTCCTTTGCCTTCTCATCAGCTTCTTGTTGAGCTTTAGCCTCCTTTTCTCTTTGTTGGGCAAAAGAGTTATGGCCCGTACTGATCCTTTGCTTGTTGGCTTTGGAAGATGAGGCTCCTCCCAACATATGGATTCTTTCTTCTAAAGTCTGGTTGTCTTGATCTTCTTGATCAGTTGATTCCTCTGAAGCGGCCTCCCTATCTTTTTTGTACTAGTTCTTGACTCTATCTTTAGCTGGGCAATCAGTATGCTGGTAACTCCATTTAAATTTGGCCTGCTTGCAGAGGGTAGGGATGATTCTCTGAGGTTCATATGTCCGGTGTGACACGAGAGATAGAAAAAATCCTTTGACTTGGTCGCCCTTTGCCTCTACTTCCTTGAAATCCTTCACTGTGTAGGCAATGATAGTGAGTGGAAGAGTGGGCCATGCCTTCTTCTTGCCCTTATTGAGATCTTTTGAAAAACCCCTCAACATCTGGTAACATGTTTGTTAGAGGAGGGGTTTATCGGTTGTGAACTGGAGCAGTGCGTGAGGAGCCTTGAGTGACCCAAAAACTTGGATGAAAGTACTATCTGCATCAGGAAACCAGTGGGCCACTCAGGTTATCGTCTCCATGGTTTTCCCAGACATGCATGGGGTGTCTTTTCTAAATAGTTTCCTATAGAGAGTGGGGATGAAGTTGTGCACAATTGAATCCATGTATTTCTTATATCTAGAATCCGAGAACACCATTAAATATTTGTGAATTGGACCGCCGTGCTCCGGATCCCAGTTGTGTGCCCACCCCTCAAAATGGCACCTTGCACATACTGCATCCAAAAGATAAGATGCCATATAAAATTCTGATGCATACCCTTCATTAGGCGCTAGTGCTGTAGATATTTTTGATATGAAGGCCGCCACTATCAATTTGGCCCAATTGAAGCAGGTGTCGTACATAGTGACAATGTACACCAGAGAAACCCAAGCGCCGTTGAAAGTGGTTGCATATGGATGGCCATACATCCTACATAACATTGCAGCTACGAGCTTCCATACCTTCTTGAGACTTACTGTCTGATATTCCTGGTCCTTCTTGAGCTTGAACTTTTCTGGGTCCTCCCACCATCCTCTTAAGGTCTCGGGTATGGGAACTGCATGAGTGGTGGCCCAATCCTTAGTGAAGGTCTGCTCTTGGGCAGGAAGTGATAATAGAATTCTACATCTTGTCCCTTTAGATTCTTGAATGACTTCTCGGCATGATTCCGAATAACCCAGATCTTGGGTTCGACCTTTTGTAGGATGGACTTGATCAGCTCTGCATATGGGAATATAGGCATATGGGCCACTGCGTAGTGGAGCTTGGATATTTTAACCTGAACATATACCTGCCGGTCTGGGAGGTCCTCTAGAAATTCAGGATTTTTGAATTCTTGGTACACCTGATACCAAGTCATATTGTCCCCGCCGAGTGTGCAGGCGATGTCTCCATAGATAGGGGGGAGAGAAAGAGGTATTTCCTCCTTCGATATTTATATCTTAGGGCTTTTGTTTCTTTTGCAAAATGTCGAAGGCTCTATATCACTTGAGGCTGACGAGATGGATATTCACTCTAGCTCGGCTTAAAGGTTCCCTGGCATGTTCATAAAACAATCCCACGATAAGACAGATGTCATATTTATAAATATTTAGGCTGCTTCTACCTCTGCTCAAATATTTTCAAGGAAATGTGATGCAGTCACACAGCTGAAAGTCAGCTCCCTTTCTGAAAACCCTAGTTCTCTGGCTCCACATGCTCAACTTACAATTCCTTGGAAATTTTATTTATCAATTTAGGAGAAAATTGATAAATAACTATATTCAACAACTTTGAATATCAAATGGTATCTCCCGACTTATATCTTAATTCCAACTTTATAATCAAGGTTTATATCTTCATGCGTTATATATTTATATTGGCCTTATAACGAACCTTTGTAATTTAAATAAATCTCTGTGCCTCATATGATATCCTGACACCTTATAACTAACCGGCGTTATAATATACCTTCGGCCGGCCCCACGTATATGTCAATGGTCCAATCAAATGCGCGCTTCGTAGCTTGTTTAATCTCCGTGCATCTCCGTCAAATGAACACCATCTGATGGCCTTTGCCCAGATCGACAGCTCATACGCATATCGCTTGGCATCCAACGTCGAAGTTTAACGCAAGATGGCGCACTTTAAGAAGTGGTTTTTCCCCGGCCACTTCGCCACATGTCGGATGCTGTATGGGATCGCTCCTCGACCCTGAAATATCGCTTTCACACCAAAGGTGGTGCAATATGGGCAATCTTCTTTCACGAATCCGCTAGAAGTTTTCAAATAGTGGCCAGCCCGGGTTCACGTCGGGGGTTGCATTCGCCTTTTTATACTCTGGATGTTAACTCAGTTTTGGACTCCAGTTGGGAGCTCCAACTACCGATAAACGATTGTAACTTATTTTTTTAAGAGGGAGTCTATTACCATTAACCAGAGTTAAATGACCACTGTTTTTGCAGGTTTCTCTACTCAAGAAAATTGAGGGAAACAATAGACAGAGACATGCAAGATCTATACAACGGTTTGTTCCAGTAGATACATATGCATAGATTTCATCACTTCGCAATTAAACAACCTCTTGACAATTAAGGATTCAACATGATTCTAGGGTAAATGCGCATAGAAACTATTTAATTGGAAGCAATTGTAACACAGAATTTATTGCAGAAATCTCCCTTTCTTTCCTCTTCTTCTCTCTCCTTTCATACATCTGAGGGCTTACAATTATATAGATAAACCTATGAATTTTCAGTTCCTCTGAGAGGATTGTTTCAGGAAATCAACAACCTAATTAAAAAAATTTAACTAACTGGAATATGACAGCTAGACTAACTAAGCTATTCAACTTCTATGACTCTAACTGATCTAATAATACAATCAGCTAAGGTATTGACACCTAGCTGTAACAATTCGACTGTTTTCAAACCCTCCTAGCCACAACATGTGGAAAAAACTCCTACATTGTTGGCTAGTGTCTAATGCCCCTGCATCAGACTCCCGACGGCAATCTTCTTCATGTGCTCCTGTCCATGAGTTCTTCCACTGATCTGCCTATCTTCTGCAACATTTCTTCAGTCATCCAAGTGGCATCTTCCTCCGGCTTATCCTTCCATTTGATCAAGTACTGAAAGTACTCTTGACCTCTGGTCCTTCTGAACACTCTCTTGTCCAATATTTTCTCTGGTAGTAATGGTTGTGCTGGAGGTAGTTGTTCTCTCCACTCAATCTGTTCCTTGTCTGCTGCTCTTCCTTCTGCACCATCATCTTCATACTTGTACAAATTTGCAACAATAAAAATGGGAGATATTCCAACATCAGGAGGTAATTCAATCTCATAAGAATTTGCAGAAAACTTCCTAAGTATCTTGCATGGCCCAATCTTCTTGAACTTTAATTTTTTGTACTGCTTCTTTGGGAATCTCTCCTTTCTCAAGTGTGCCAAAATCTGATCTCCTACTTCAAAATGAACTTCCTTTCTCCTCAAGTTTGCTTTGATTTTGCATTTGATGCTGCTGCCTTGTAGTTTTTGTTTCACTTGTTCATGTATGGCCTGGATCTCTGAAGAAAATTCCTCACCATCTACACTCCTTAGCTCTGCTCTTCCCAGATTTCTTAACTCTGATATCCCTCTGGGGTGCATTCCATAAACAATATGAAATGGAATCTGCCCTGTGCTTCTACTTGGTGAATCATTGTATGCTTATTCTGCCCGGGGAAAAATATGATCTCACTACTTGGGATGCTCTCCTGCAAGACATCTCAACAAATTTCCTAGACTCCTATTCCCTACCTAAATTTTTCCATTAGTTTGAGGATGATAAGCTGAGCTAAAACTTAGTTTGGTACCAATTTTATTCCACAGTTTCCTCCAAAAATGACCCACAAATCTGGTATCTCTATCTGAAACAATACTCTTGGGCAACCCATGCAATCTAACAACTTCCTTGAAGAACAGGTTAGCAACATGGGTGGCATCACTAGTTTTGTAACATGGAATAAAATGTGCCATTTTGGAACATCTGTCCACCAAAAAAAAGACTGCATCATTCCCTCTCTGAGTCTTGGGAAATCCTAGAACAAAATCCATACTCACCATGTCCCAAGGCCTGTCTGGAATAGGTAAGGGAGTGTACAATCCTGCATTCTGGCTCCTTCCTTTGGCATATTGACAAATCTTGCAATTCTTCACAAAATTTTCCACTTCTGCTCTCATCTTGGGCTAGAAGTAAAAGTGACTCAGCTGCTTATAAGTCTTATCAATACCAAAGTGTCCATCAAGTCCTCAACTATGCTTCTCTTTGATCAAATTTTCCCTCATGGAACATTTTGGTACACACAATTGGCTTCTTCTGAATAGTAAGTCCTCCTGCAGGAAATAATCCAGCCACTGGCTTCTATATGCTAAAATAGGGTTATTACATGCCTCAAATGCTTCTTTAAAATATGGATCTGTTTTATATAATTCTTTCAGAAATTCAAACCCTACAATTTCAAAATTTGTTTCTTGAACAAGCATGTGCCTCCCACTCAAAGCATCAGCTACTTTATTGGCTTGGCCACTTATATGTTTCAAAACAAAATTAAAACTTTGGAGATACTCAACCCACTTAGCAGGCTTATGTTTCAACTTGGGCTACTGTACAATATACTGCAAAGCATGATTGTCAGAATATAATACAAATTCCCTGGACATAAAATAATGTCTCCACTTCTTCAGTGCCTGAAAAATTGCATATAATTCCTTCTCATAAGAGGAATAATTTCTTCTAGTGCCATTCAGCTTCTCACTGAAATATGCCACAGGCCTATCGTCCTGACTCAACACAACTCCAATGGCCTCTCCACTGGCATCACATTTTACTTGAAATGGTTTAGTAAAATCAGGCAGAATCAAAATAGGCTTCTCTGTTATCTTTTTCTTCAGTAGCTTAAAATTCCTTTCTGCTTCAGTAGTCCACTTAAATGGTTGTTTGTTCTTCTTTATTGTCTCAATTATGGGTGCATTGATCTTACTGAATTTTCTTATAAACTTTCTGTAAAAACTAGCAAGTCCATGGAAACTTCTTACCTCAAAAACATTCCTGGGTGAAGGCCACTCCACAATTTCCTTAACCTTTCCTGGGTCCATCTTCAACCCTTTTGCAGAAACAACAAACCCAAAATACACCAACTCTTCCTTCATGAATGAGCATTTCTTCAAATTTATTAGCAGTTTCTCTTGGTGTAGCTTCTTCAAAACATGATTAAGATGCCTTAAATGTTCTTCTCTACTTCTGCTGAAAACTAATATATCATCCAAATACACTATCACAAATTTACCAATGGATTCTTTCAACACTTCATTCATAAGTGTCATAAAAGTGCTAGGTGCATTTGACAACCCAAAAAGCATTACCATCCATTCATATAACCCTTCATTTGTTTTAAAGGCAATTTTCCACTCATCACCCTCTCTTATTCTAATCTGATGATATCCACTCTTTAAATCTATCTTTGAGAAATATTTAGCACCACTCATACAGTCCATTAAATCCTCAATTCTGGGCAAAGGGAATCTGTACCTGATTGTGATCTTATTAATTTCTCTAGAATTAGTACACATCCTCCAGCCTCCATCTTTCTTTGGGCTCAAAACTACTGGTACTACACATGGACTTAGACTTTCTCTAATCAGTCCTTTATCCACCAACTCCTGTACTTGTCTCCTGATTTCCTCATTTTCCTTGGGAGTCATTCTGTAGGCTGCCTTATTTGGAAGATTTGAACCAGGGACAAAATCTATCTGATGGCTAATATTCCTCATAGGTGGTAGCTCATCAGGTAAATCATCCACACAAATGTCACAGTAGTCATCTAACATCTCTTGTATCTCTACTGGTAAATCAGAAATCTTTGTAGAAGTAAGAACTACTTTAGGCTTGCAAACTAAAGCAAAGCTTACCTCTTCTTCTTCTGTCTGCTGCAGATATTCCTTCCCACTCAGAAACAAGGTCTTTGGATCAATCACTCTACTAGATGGCTCTCCTTCTTCCATGGGTATCAATGTATGATGTACCCCATCCTTGAAGAACTTGTAAGTGTTCTTCTTTCCATCATGCACTGCTGCTCTGTCAAACTGCCAAGGTCTACCCAGCAGTATATGACACACATCCATGGGCATTACATCACACAGGACCTTGTCTTTATATTTTCCCATTTGCATCTCTATCTGACACTGCTCTTTCACAACCAGCTGGTGCCCTTTGTGTAGCCAGGACACCCTGTAGGGAGTTGGATGCTCCCTTGTCTTCAGCTTCAACTTTTCTATTACCTCAGTGGAAACCAGATTTTCTGTGCTTCCACTATCAATGACTAGCTGGCAGCATTTCCTTTGGACTTTGCATATGCTTATAAACAAGGTCTTTATTTGTGCAGGCTCAGTGACTCCTTTGGCTTGCTTCAACATGACCTTATTCACCACCAAGGATTCTCCCCTCTCTGGAAGAATTTCTTCTTCAATCTATGCCTCTTCTCCAGTATGGGCAACAACACCATTCCTTGGACCAGCACCCAC
Source organism: Pinus albicaulis (assembly GCA_034641835.2). Classification (NCBI taxonomy): domain Eukaryota; kingdom Viridiplantae; phylum Streptophyta; class Pinopsida; order Pinales; family Pinaceae; genus Pinus; species Pinus albicaulis. Next base: position 72,837 of record JAXQQM020081985.1, on the reverse strand, counting down.
ATTCTCTGGACATTCATAGTTCTGTGTCCCACTTGCTGACATCTATAACACCTCAATTCTCTGCCTCTGCCTCTGTCTCTGCCTCCTCTTCATTTTCCTCTGTAAGAACCTTTTTTCCCCTTGCATCATCCTCTGCAGATTCATTCTAAGGTGAGCTACTGTTAGCTCCATCCCTGGGTATAGCAGGCTTTCCTCTACTACCCTGACTTCCCTTTCCCCGGAAAGTACCTCTCTTCTTGGCAGACTGTTTCCTTAGGATTTTCTCCTCTGCTTTCAAGGCCATCTGATAGGCCTCTTCCACTGTCTTAGGAGACAGGAGACCAATCTCATCTTGGATCTCCAGCTTGAAACCATTCACATATTTGGCAGTCTTATTTGGTGTGTCTTGGAATTGCCTAGCCCTTATGCTTACTCTGTAGAATTCCTCTGTGTATTCCTTTACTATCAGCAACCTCTATCTCAGGTTCTATATTTGATTATATAATGTTAGCTGGTAAACACTAGGCAAGAATTTAACTTTTAATTTAGCCATCATTCTGGTCCATCTCTTGATAGGTTGCTTGCCAACTCTCCTCCTTTCTACCTGCACTCCATCCCACCAAAGTGCAGCATGTCCTTTCAGCTTTGTCACTGGAAACTTGACCTTATTATCTTCAATTATTTCTTCATAATCGAAGCACTTATTCATTTCATTAATCTAGTCCACCAGCTCCTCTGGATTCAGTCCCCTTGCATAGCTTGACACTTCAATTCTGGGCTTAACTGCAGACCCCAGAACAGTTCTAAGGAGCCTCATGTCAGGAGGAATCTCAACATTTTCTTCTGCTTCTTATGTCTCAGGTTCACTTATGTCTTCAAGATCTCTAGGTTGTCTTCGTTCCATGGCATCCATTCTAGCTTCGACCCTCCGCAACATCCCCAACATCTCAGTGTTAGCAACAGGTCTTCTTCTGCCAGCACCTCTACCCACTCGGATTGCCATGTCAGCAAAAAAAACTCAGAACAGCTCTGATACCACAAATTGACGCAGTCACACAGCTGAAAGTCAGCTCCCTTTCTGAAAAACCTCATTCTCTAGCTCCACGTGGTCAACTTACAATTCCTTGGCAATTTTATTTATCAATTTAGGAGAAAACTAATAAATAACTATATTCAATAGCTTTGAATATCAAAGGGTATCTCCCGGCTTATATCTTAATTCCAACTTTATAATCAAGGTTTATATCTTCGCGCGTTATATATTTATATTGGCCTTATAACGAACCTTTGTAATTTAAATAAATCTCTGCGCCTAATATAATATCCCGACACCTTATAACTAACCAGCGTTATAATAGACCTTCGGCTAGCCCCACTTATATGTCAATGGCCCAATCAAATGCGCGCGTCGTACCTTGTTTAATCTCCGTGCATCTTCGTTGAACGAACACTGTCCGATGGCCTTTGCCCAGATCGACGGCTCATACGCATATCGCTTAGCATCCAACGTCGAAGTTTAACGCGCGATGGTGCACTTTAAGCGGTGGTTTTTCCCCGGCCACTTTGCCACATGTTGGGCGTTGTATGGGATCTCTCCTCGACCCTAAAATACCGCTTTCATACCAAAGGAAGTGCGATATGGGCAATCCGCTTTCACAAATCCACTAGTGGTTTTGAATAGTGGCCAGCCCGGGTTCACGTCGGGGGTTGCATTCACCTTTGTATACTCCAAATGTTAACTCGGTTTTGGACTCCGGTTGGGAGCTCCAATTACCGATAAACGACTGTAACTTATTTTTTTAAGCGGGAGTATATTACCATTAACCAGAGTTAAATGACCATTGTTTTCACAGGTTTCTCTACTCAAGAAAATTGAGGGAAACAATAGATAGATACATGCAAGATCTATACAACGGTTTGTTCCAGTAGATACATATGCACAAAGTTCATCACTTCGCAATTAAACAACCTCTTGACAATTAAGGATTCAACATGATTCTAGGGTAAATGCACACAGAAACTATTTAATTGGAAGCAATTGTAACACAGAGTTTATTGCAGAAATCTCCCTTTCTTTCCTCTTCTTCTCTCTCCTTTCATACATTCGAGGGCTTACAATTATATACATAAACCTATGACTCTTCGGTTCCTTTGAGAGGACTGTTTCAGGAAATCAACAGCCTAATTAAAACAATTTAACTAACTGGAATATGACAGCTAGACTAACTGAGCTATTCAACTTCTATGACTCTAACTGATCTAATAATACAATCAGCTAAGGTATTGACACCTAGCTGTAACAATTCGACTGTTTTCAAACCCTCCTAGCCACAACATATGGAAAAAACTCCTACATTGCTGGCTAGTGTCTAATACCCCTGCATCAAAATGGATGAACCTGCGACCTAGCGACCTTGTGACTGGGTCGCTGGGTCGCTAGGTTGCATTAGTTTAAACATTCACAGAAAAGTGACCTGGCAACTTGGCGACTTGTGACTAGGTCATGAGGTCACTGAGTCGCGGAGTCGCGCTGGTTTAGATATTCATGGAAGTGTGACCTGGTGACTTAGTGACTCGCGACCAGGTCACAATTTCGCTGAGCCGTGAACCCGCATCACTCTAGAATTTCACGGATATGCGAAGTAGCGACTCTGTGACTTAGAGACGGAGTTCGCGAGGTCATGGAGTCTCGGGTCGCTTTAGGGCTTGGCACATGGTTTACGCGGTGAAAAATACCTTCATCTATCTTTTAACCAGGAAGGGATGTAAGGTGACACATCAAGTGGAAATAATGCATGAAGCTCCTCATTGGAAAGAGCTAAAATGGAACTTGAATAGATTGATGCAAGGGAGGCTTCCAGAGGAGGTACATAGAGAATTCAAGCTATGGGGAGGGGCAAGTTATAGCAACAGGATTCATGGAAGTTTTAAATAGAAGCTAGGTTGAGTTTTAAATAGGCTAAGGTTAGGGAAATGGAGGCAACAATCAGTTAAAAAGGAAACAGTAGGAGGATTAGACAACTTACCCAGAAAAAATGCACTCCAGCTGTCTTATCAGAGGTGTTTTCTTTCTTCGTTGTGCAGGTCAAGTGCGACCTATGCGACCATTCTATCTATAAAGGGGTCGCACATGTGGAAAATAAATGAGGCTTGAAAGTTCACAAATGAGTTGAGTTGATGAGATATGCGACCTCGCGACTCTAAGACCTTGTGACCTGGGGGGGTCACGGGGTCGCAGGATCGCAAGGTCACAATTGTTTGGTTTCGAGATGATATGAGACCTTGTGACTTCACGACCTAAGGGGTCGCAAGGTCGTAGGGTCACAAATTAGATGAGTTCACCAATTCTGCGACTTAGCGACTTGAGATTTTGAAAGAGTGAACTTAGGCTTGACTCCATTTTTCAAAAGGTTAGGGGCTCAAAAAATTGAAGGGGAAATATTTGGAGGGTGTTGTAGCAGCTACAACATGTCTATAAAAGCTTTTGAATTTTTTTTTATTCTATTTGACGCGTTTTTTTTGGAATAAAGTTTTCATAATTTTAATTTAATTATCAACAATATTTTTTATTACATTAGATTTCTATGTTGAAATAAGGATTTTATAATTTTAAATTAATCATCAATAATTATTAAGTAAACAAAAGAAATTTAAACTCACTGAGATGTTTTAGATTGTTTTAGATTAATGGCATTGCTACTAGAAGCATATTTTATAACCAAGTACCATAATAATCAAGGTATAAATTTGACTGGCACTCTTTTTATGATGGGTTTCTCTTTAAAATTTCCCTTCACATGAAGTTTGATTTTCGATTTTACACATCATTTAAATACCATGTATTATATGTTTTAGTTAATATTTTTTGTGAATAAAAAAGATCTTTTCCTCAATATAAGTTTTTTGTTTTTTTTAGTAAATTATTTAATTCTAACTTGAGCATGTATAAGATTCAATTAATTCATATCATAAATATATGTGTTTTATATTACTATAAAAAATCAAGCATATTCAACTATGTTCATTCTTAATGCCAAACTACTCAATGATTTGGTGCAATTATGTATGCCCCTTATTTACCTATTGTTAAAAGTTTTCCAAATTATGCTAAACCATTCTTGAAAAAAATTCAAGTATACAGGTCAAACTGCTTAACTATAAGGTAATTTGAAGAGGAAAAATTGACCTTAGCTTTCAATTTGATGAGTTGGACTTAGGGAGGGCCTCACAAATGATTGTACACATTTCAAGTCACTTTTAAATAATAATTTGGGAGTAGTGTAAAATTTCAAGTAATAATAATATATAGGCATGGATTTTGAAGAAATTCACAATCTTTTGAGAGTGAAGAAACATAGAATAAGCTAATGCCTAAAGGAAAAAACCTCAATTGTATTGAGATTCAAGTGTGAATATATCAAAAACATGATAGCGTGGTAATGATGCATTTATGGTTTCCAAATCCAACCACAATATTTGTATGTTTTCTAATCAAACTAATAAACATACCCATTTTATAAAAACAAAGGAAGTGTGTACACACCAAAAAAAATGCATAAAACTCTCAAAATCAAACTAAAAACAACTATTTCACCTATATAAACAAAAAAAGTGATTTAATTTTGTATATAGAACACCAAAATGAATGCATAAAACTCTCAAAATAAAATTAAAAATAATTATTTAACCTACATAAACCATAAAAGTGATTTAGTTTTGTATATAGAATACAGATGCCCAGGGGTGTAGACATGCCATGTGTGTCTCAACCTTTAAGTTTTAGGCTTCACTATTTATGTCTTATTCTTAAGTGTGTACAATGTAGGATCACATAGTGTGTTTGAAGACAAAGATGAGAGTTTTCTAAGTCTAAAGATGCACTATAGTGATTGTATCCTTATCTTGGGTTGTCTTGAAGTCTCACCTTAAAGTATTAGTATTTTTAGTGGTGCACAGTGACATACTAGAGTCTTAGCAAATAGAATCACTAACTTCTTTTGTTTTCTATAATTTTATTTTAAATTTGTTTTATATGTGTATATATGGATACTAGTAGATTTTTAAGTTTCCTATCAAATTGAGGGTTTTAAATATTAGTCAACCATCATCAGTGACATGTATATTTTAAAATGGTTAGTATTTGGTGCTTAAATAAGGAAAATATAGGTAAATATGGGTCAAATTTAACTCGTAATGATGTGTAATTGTATTGTGTCCTTTAAAATATAAAAACAAAATATACTCTAAATTAAAAGACATTGGAGACTATAATAAAAAAATAAAAATGAATTTACATATTTGGTTAAGTTTCATCAAAAATATTATAAAATGTCAATAATCCCCCACTTTTAATGTGTTTATGTAGCTGTTGATATTACAACTTTATATGCAAGAGATTTGGTAAAAACATTTAGTTTCACTATCTACATAAATAAAACATTTCCATGCCTATGTAAAATATGATAATTTTATATTAAATTTAAACTGATATAAAATAATTAAAATTGAATGAAACCTTCAATGATGCCTATGTAAAATAAAATAATTTTATATTAAATATAAACTTATCTAAAATAATTAAAATGGAATGAAATATTGAAATTTCACTTTTACAAAGATGTATGATTCTTATATTTATTAAAAAATCTCACTCTAAAACATAAATCAATTATTTAAATATTTATGTTAAATAAATAAATTATTTAAATATCTATATTTATTAATTAATTTCAATATCAAACTTTTTATGCATGTATATAGAGAGTGAAAAAATAAATACGCATTTTATTATTAACCATATGAAATAATTTAGGATAGTAAACAATTGAAAATTAGAATATTAAGAGGGATTCACAATTTCTTTAATTTCTAATATAAAATTAATATATAGCATTAAAATAATAATAATAATAATAAAAATGACTATTAATCATAAATAATATCTTTTCATATACATTGTTAAATAATACTGATATTTATTTAAAACTATATTAATAGTGAAAGGCTTTTTAATATCAACAATATGATACATATATAAAATATTTCAATGGTCATATATATATATAAGAAATTGAAAAAAACAACTTTTGTATGATGAAAACATTTCACTAAATCTCACTTTATAACATTTTTTTAATTTTTAATTGTAAAAGAAGTTTGCATATCAATAATTTTGATCTTTATCTAAGCTTACTAATTCATCATTAAAATGTATCTATAGTATGGCATATGAACATGAACATTTTTTTGGGCAAGTAGTATTAGTGAACCATGATATTATAACAATGTCTATTTACAAGTTAAAATTTACCATGATAAAATGAGTTAGATCTCAAATATTAAAAAAATTATGAAATAATTTTTTTTATTAATAATAATAACATTTACTGAATTATAATTTATTTATTTTTAATGATTTTTGTCAATCTGAAAATGGTGAAATTATATTAAATGTTTGGATGCTTAAATTTAATCTATATGACTAAACAAATATATTAATAACTATGAGATATTATACTACTATGAATATTTTCCATGAGTAATTACTGAATCTCTTAATTCTCAACGATGAATTTACTCTTAAAACCTCCATTGCCCATGATCAGTAATGAAAAACTCCAGTGAGGCCAGGTATAAATCCCAACCTACTTGAGATATCCAATGCCATAACATCATTAGTGGAAAACCATGGTGAGATGTGAGGTATGGTTAGCTCGTCATTTTATGAGAGAATCCACATATACAAATTCTCATATCCAAATTCTCCCATGCGATTTTTCTCTCTATCTTCTAACCACCATGATAAAAACTTAAGAATCAATATTATTAAAGAAACTGGGAAGCTCTCAGATGAGAGACTTCAATTGGAGACTGTCACTCCAAAATGCTCTGCCCCAATCACATTACAATTGACAATATATATTATTCATGTATATAGGGAATTTAGAACAAATTACTTAAGGAATAGGAATTAATTCCTAATCTAACGTTCGGGTTAACCTACTCTCTCCTAAATTACATTCTCCATTATCTTCAACACTCCCTCTTAATGGAGAAAGAGTTCATTAGAACTCCTAACATCTCCCTAAATGACTCAAATTTAATTCTTCCAAGAGGCTTAGTGAAAATTTCAGCAGCATTATCATAAGTATTATAATATTCAATATGAATTTCTTTTGACTGAACCTTCTCCCTAACAAAATGAAACTATGTAACAATATGATTTGTTCTTTTATGAAACATTGGATTGTTTTCAAGTTTGATGGAGCTCTAGTTATCACATCTGATGAAATTTTCATCTTTCTGTTCTTCTTCGCCATCCTGGAGAAGTCTCCTCAGCCAAACTACCCCGCATGTCGCTACAAACATTGCTTGATACTCAGCTTCTGTTGAAGACAAGGATACAATGTTATGCTTCTTTATTCTCCATGAGATATGAATCTGAGTGTTAATTTTACTATGCTAATTTCATATTCATAATTATAAATAGTTTTTTGATCTTTTGCTTCATGTTCATAGGTTTCTTGAGGTGTTTATGAGTGTTAAAATAGGTAAATATATCAAATTTCATGTTGAATTCATGAGCCTTTTAACTTAAAACACAATGTTGAACAAAAAAAATAAAGTGTATAGAAAACCATCAAAATGATCCATTAACACAATGTTTTAATGAAGGAGTTCACCCCTCTTGGGCTAGAAATCCTTGGTCCAGCTTCCATGGCTTTGGCCTTTGTGTTAGCTCAAATGTCAAAAAAGTGACATTTAAATTCATATACTACTCATGAAACTAGCTTCAGTGTGTTCAGAATGTTCAAATCATCTAGAATAGACTATTCTTTCTCCCAATTTGGTCGAATTTTTCAAAAGTTATGGCCTCCTCTATTATGGCCTAGGAAACCCCACTAAATCTGGAGAAACTCTAGCTAGGGCCGCTAAATTTGGGGGCAGTGCAAAATTTGGTTTCTCTGTCGTTTTGATTGCCATATTAAACTCAAAGTTTAATTAAATTTAAGCATGATTAACTTATGGATAAACATGTTTTAGGTTCATTAAGCATGCTCTAACCAAATCTAAATTTAAAATAGGATTAGCGCGGGTTAAATATGGATTAGCAGCTAATAAAGCCATATTAAATGTAATATTCCCAATTAGCCCAAGCTAATGGGAATATACAATTTTGTTTCAATTTTCTATTTTATGAATAAAATTGTAAAGGAGGATCAATAAAACTCCTAATCAACAAAATAAATCAATGCCACATGTGAACATTGCTAAATCTAGGATATTTACATAAGCACAATTAGGTGTGAAAGAGACTGGAGCACTTGACCAAGTCAACCAGGACCAAATCAACAGCACTATCTAGATATAGTGAATCTCCTAGATGCACAACGTAGTTTTCGTTGGAGGCTACTCATGTGAATGGAGCTAAATCATTGAGATGGTTTAGGTTTTGACAAGACTTTCATCCTATAAAAGGAAGAGGAGGACAACGGAAGAGGGTTTTTTATTGATTATATTTCTGAATATATTTCCTGCTGAGACATATATCACTCTCTATTTCTTAGCTAAGGATAGTGTTGTTTATAACTAGGGTGTTCCTGTTCGGGAATCCCACCTCCTCCATTGAGTAGCTCTTGGAGGAGTCTTGCTGATCTCATCCACTATCAAGAATTTGTCCAAGCTCATCTTCCAACTACAACATAGATCTTGTTGAGGGTTTGGTTGTCCTTGTAAGTTACAACAAGTGGAGGCTAGATCTGCTCATATATAGGCCAAACTGGTGCCTCTTTTCAGTGGGAAAGCCATCTATCCCCTTGATAATAAAGTATTAAATCTTTGGAGCTCTATTTTCAGATCTCGGCATCAGACCAAACCAATAATAGAGCCTACAACACAGTTTACCTTCCAGGACTGCGTTATTTGCAAGTGTACAGTTGCAGAGTGTTTTGACACACTTTTGGAGGAGAGATCTCTGGTGTTGGAGTTCTGCCCTTCACTATGGTGATCCATGGATTAGAATTCTGATCCATGTTCTGCTGAGATCTGATCTGCTTCTATTTTATTCATATTTAGAAATTTCTAAATACTACTACATATCTGCAACTTTAGATCTCATATCTACTCTCTGTGTTTTATGTTTTGATAAAAACCCCAAGGGGAATTTGTAGAGGAGATCTTCTAGTGTATAGATCTGATATTTTATACATAGATATGCTCTAGATCTGGAGTGTAATATAAAGCTGTTGTAGCTCTTAAAAAAAACGTTATCAAGCTATTTTTCAGTCAATACATGTGTTGCAACAACTCTTTTTGAGGAATTTCTTCTATTCTTGTCTTTTACATTCTGTCATACATTGTATAGGCCTCAATATGGATCTGATTTATTGTTGTTTATATGAATGTTGAGCCTTCTTATTGGTCTCCTATTGTTGCTCAGAAAAAATGTGTTGTTTTCCTTACAGTATTGTTGCATATTGCTGCAGCCCCATTCTTGGGTATTTTCCAGCCATATTAGGTGTGGGAGGTCTGTTTACCTCACCTAGTTTGATTTTTTCTTTTCTCTCCTTTTGGATTTAGATACTAGATCTCCAGATATAAGGGATCCAAGGGCTGAAAACTCATTTTAGTGCACATACTTCTGAAAAATGCCTTATTCCAGCAGGTATTTTTTAATCTTCCCTTTTGGGGATATTACATTAAACATTAAACCAGCCATTACAAATATCTCTGCTTCATATGGTCTTCACATATTGTTACATGGGTAGGAGACAAGCCCTTCAAGGCTGGCTGCCACCCTACCCCCATAGGTTCAACCATTTGAATTGAAATATAAAACACGAACATAGAGGTTGGGGAATGTTGGTGTGGTATGCTGGTAATGAGGGCGCGTTGTGTTGGGGAGGTCATGGGGTTGAGCCCCAACCTTCGCCGAGCCTATGTATAATACTTTTGCACCACAATATATTAATACCAAACCTTTGAACCTTTTGTAAAATAAATGCGCCACATAATATTAAATCTGCCCAATATATATATATATATATATATATATATAGCTTAAACACCGTATAATATATGGTTAAACCTTGCATATCAGAATTTTTACCATGGCATATAATTAGACCATTGATAATGTATTCGGACTTTGACCTTGGTCCATTAGAGGGGGCACGTAGTGGCCATTGGCTGCACCATGTGTCTGCCTCTGGTTGGACTATTTCAACCACATTAAAAAAAAATTCACGTCCATAATATATATGAAAATTTGACCTTAGATAAGAAAAAAAATCACCTTCCAAAATTTTCAGTGAATCTTCCTGTGACACTTGTGAGAGTGCGATTTGGAGAACTGAAGAATGTGCCCAGAATATATTTAAATTTTCTGACTAGGATGCCATGTCACCAACTTGTCACTTTTGCAAATTTTTTAATTGTTTAAGAAAATGAACAATAGGCTCTATCTTCTTCATCCGAAGTTGGTTTTCGATGAAACAAATTGTGTCCGATTCTTGGCGACGAGATCTTCACTGTTATTTAGTTTCCAACCATTTTTGAGAAAATCAATTTTTGAGCTTTAACATTGAGCACTTGATCACCATGCAATGACCTTGGTTCTAATACTGAATGAATATCCTATTATGGATCATCTATCATTTAAATTTCCAACCCAATCAGAGTTTGAAAAAGTTTTCAATATAAAATTGAACGAATGAGTATATATAATACCAAAGTCTAACGTTCCTTGGAGATACCTTAAGATGCCTTTTTCTGCAACCCAATGACTCTTAAGAGGCTTTGACATGAATGGGCTCAATACACTGACTGCATAATCCAGATACGGCCTAGTTGTAGTCAAGTAAATTAGACTCCCAACCAGTTGTCTATATAATGTTTTGTTTGCCTCCTTAGAACCATCATCATTCTGAAGTTTGGTATTCTGTTGTAAAGACACTATTGTAGCTTTGTGCTGATCCATCCTGTATTTTTTGAGTAAACTCCTGACATACTTACCCTGTGACAAATTTTTTTTTCCTGAATCTCTCCAGACTTCAAGACCCAAACAGTAACGTAGGTATCCAATGTATTTCATCTCAAATACCTATGAAATCTGCTCTTTGAATTCTTTAATGAGTTCATCAACATTTCCTGTAATGATAAATCATCTAAATATAAAGAAATCAAAACAATTTTCCCCTCTTTATCAAACATGATATATAGATTAGGATCATTCTTGTTTCTTTTATAACTATGTTGTAGGAAAAATGAATCAATTTTATCATACCATGACGTGGGTGCATGTTTTATTCCATAAAATGCTTTCTTCAATCTACAAACTAAATGTTATTTTCTGTATTTAACAAACCCCTCAGGTTTCTCTAAATACACTTCTTCTTTCAATTCCCCATTTAAAAATGCAAATTTCACATCTAGCTTGTGTATCATCCAATGATGTTTGGTATCTATGACAATTAACATTCTTATTGTCTTTAGTTTAGCTACAGGGGTGAAGGTTTACTCATATTCTATACCTTCTTTCTACGAGTATGCCTTTTCAACCATCCTAGCTTTATATTTATCTATACTCCCATCTACTCTAAATTTAGGCTTGTATAGCCATTCACAACATATGGGTTGTTTTCCTTCAGGTAATTCAACTAAATCCAAAGTTTCATTTTTAAGTATTGATTCATATTCCTCTTCCATAGCTTCCCTCCATTCATTATATTGAAGGGCTTCTTTATAACTAGAGGGTTCAACAACATTTAACATACTAGTTATAAAAACATTTTCCCTACATCTTGTTGGAAATTGAGTTTTCCTACCTGATCTCCTGAGTGGTGGAGTGGAATAAAACTTGTTATTAGCGTCCCTTTGCAGACTTGGCTTGGCTACTACATATGTAACATATTATTCTTCCTTTTCCTACTACCGCTGCTCATGGTTGTCCCCTATTTCATCAATCCCTTCTTCAATCAACAAAGGAATTCCCCATTCTTCATTGTTATTATCATAGTTTCCATCATGAACCTGCTCATGGAATACTAGATCTCTACTTGCAAAGGCTTTACGAGTAGAGGGATCAAACAATTTATAAGATTTAAACTCAGTACAATACCCAAGAAAAGCGCATTTAATGGCCTTTGAATCCAATTTATTCCTATCCTCCTTTGGAACATGAGCAGAAGCTTTGGAGCCAAAAAATCTTAAATTTTTAACTGTTGACTTAAAAAATAATCAGGCTTCAAATGGAGTTTTAAACTCAATACATTTTGTTTGACTCCTGTTCTTCAGATATACCACAATATTTATTTTATTCCTCCCAAAAACCATTAGACAGATTCTTACCGTTTAACATGTTGCAAGCACACTCCACAAGGGTTCTGTTATTCCTCTCTGCAACCTCATTCCGTTGAGGAGTGTGAGGTATTGTAAACTGCTGTAGTATCCCATGGTCTTTGAAATGTTTGATGAAAATAAAATTCTTGTATTCCCCCACTTGATATGAGCAAATAATCTTGATGAATTTACTTTCCTGCTTCTCAATCATGCTTCAGAACTGTTTAAAGTATTCAAAAGTATGACTCTTTTTACTGAGAAAATATAACCACATTAATCTTGTACAGTCATCAAAAAATAATAAGAAATACAAACAACCTCCCAATGACCTTTTTTGCATTGGCCCACATAAATCAGTGTGGACTAACTCTAGTATGTCTCTCTTATTTCTATCTACATTTACAGGAAACTCATCTATGTTAATATTCCCAAGAGAAAATTCTTCACAATAAAAATGAACATTCTTTAAGACAGGGATACCATTGACCATACTTATTTTTTGATGTACAAGCATATCATTGAGATTAATATGGTCGAATCTCAGATACCATAAATCTTCTATAGTCATACCTGATGATGCCAATGCTTCGTGTGGCGCACTTCTCACATTTATCTTGTACAAATCTCCCACTCGAATACATGATGAAATTGTCTTCATATAATCCAGCAGATCTTTAATAACACAATAAGACTTAAAAAACTCTACCTTAAGTTCTAATATGTTATCATAGAAACAAATATCACATTCTTTTTTATTCCGGTTACTATTGTTTTATACAACAACCCCCCATTTATTTTTATAAATAGGGACCCTTTAGAAATAAATAAGAAATTATGCTTATAATTTCCTAAAATAAAAAAATTAAAAAAATATTTTTTATGTTTTTCCCTTAAAATCACATCGCAAATTACATATCTTATTTTAAAAAAAATTACAAAACATAAAATATGTGAATTGTGAAATGTGCTCTAAAGCCTTTCCGAAATAATAATTAAACAACCTTGTAAAAACATCAAATCATTGTTTTATTTTTTTTCCTTTTTGCATCGCACTTTACTTAATCAATAAAGCTTTAAGAAACAAATGATATAAGTTGCGAGACCCACAGACCTGACAAGAAAATAAACTAGGAAATATAAAATCTTACGCTATCATGATCAGTTTAAGTTTTGTGCAATTCGCATTACGTGCAACTTATAATATATACTTAAACGCAATCCTATAAAATTTTGCGATCTGCGATTTGCGTAGATCGCATTTCGCAGCCTTTAAGGGTCAAGCATTGCGAAATATTATAAGGAATGATTGCGATTTGAATATTAAATAAATTTAGTGTGTGAAAATAGCTTGTCTCATATCAAATGGAATTTAAGATCCTAACGACTTTAAAACGATTGATAGATTTTACATGTGAAGCCATGTGAAATATTAAATTAGGAATTATGAAAGTTGATAGATAGATTGACATCTTCTCGCATGTCTTTGAAGTAAATTATTTATTTACTCTTATAATACTCCTTATGTGTTAAATTCACTTCACTCTCAGGAAATCAATTACCGGGTTGAAGAAGTTCGAAATGAGCAAAAGGGGCAATGAAATTTCTCAAACATCGTCCATATAAGACATAGATATGTCTTCATTATTTTCAGGCACCGTCTGCAAAAAATAATATGGCAGTTCGACATGGGAGGAAATGTATAAACTCTTTGAAGATGAAGGACCAAGGGTGATAAACACAGTTTCTGTAACAGGCACTGATTCTACCTCTGGTGCAACCCTTTTTGACGTTGCATGCTCGCACATTCACAGGATAGCTGGGAGACCAAAGATTCTTCCTTATACAGACATGGTTAAGTGGGCAATTGATCATTTAAACATTGAAGATAGAATTTTCAAGAATTCGAGAGGAGAAATTATGGGTTCTTTCAAAGGAGAGGATTTAGCAGCAATGTATCATCTACCAACCCCGCAGCAGAAATACGACAATAAATATGTGCAGACTTTCAAAGAAAAACATCCAGCTCTTATCAAAGTCATCCATGAATGGAAGTACAATGAGGGAAAATTGAAGCAAGATAAGTCTGGTATGTACCCAATTGCACAAATTCCTAATCCTTATTGTTATGCCACTAGTATGTTATGTAGAATATTTGCGAAGCCTGATAGTACTACATTTTCAAGAGTTTCGGTTCCCTTAATTGACGCAATCGTCAATTCATATATCTTAAATTGGGTAGACATTTTATCCAATTACTTAGCCAAGCATATAATTGAATATAGGAATAAAAGAAGTGTTTCTCTAAGAGAAATAACTCTGTTTTATATGTATTCCTATGTCATGGACGCTATCTGTTTTACTTCTAATTTTCCTAACATGGGTTGGAAATGGACCACCAAAGGCCCTACCCCGATTCATATCTACCATTGAGAACTCTAGGATTCTGAGTTTCACTTACACTTCTATAAAATATGCTATGGAGTCATATTGCCCATGCATCAGATGATTTTCAACAAAAAGGTTCCTAGGGTTTCTTAAGAAGCCAATGTAGATATTCTTCCCGTCACTAGATGGTTTGCCGAAGAAAATTTCACATATATTAGAGTATTTGGGATTTATTCTTCTCCCCATGTTTTACCTTACTATGTTCCAAATAAATTACTTGCAAAAGAAATAGCCTATCAGCTTTTCAACGGTGTGACAAAGCAGCTAAAGGATGGTAAAAAGGCTATTTGGCCTACTTTCCCTCTACAGTGTGCACCTTTGCTCTAGCTAATATTGGCCACACATTCAAAGAGGTTCCCAAGATTCAGTTATTGAAATTGGCGTTGATGCCAAGAAGATTATATGATCCCAATGACGATGTGATTAAAAATTACATCACAGAGCTAAAAATGAAGCCTTTCATAAAGGAAGAAGATGATTTCGATGACTTCTTCCAAGGCATGGAAAATTTCTTTGATATTACCAAATACGTTTCTAGTCAATTAAGTCAAGAGGATGCTAAAGCTTTTCAAACATATAGAAACAAGAGACTAGAAAACATTCCTTCAAACTTTTTGACTATTGAAGATGAAAAACACACTCCAAGCGTTAGTTTGGATGATGAAATGAAAGATATCTTTGAAAATGAATCAGGTCAATCATAGTAGCAGTCTGATAATTCAGATCAATATGAAAATGAATCTGAATCTAAGAAAGAAAATTCAGAAAGTGACCAAATTCTTCAAGAGATAGAAGTGCTGGAGAAAACAAAGAATAATGGGACAAAATCAAATTTAGAAACAGTTAAACATAGTCATAACATGTTAGATCAGTCCAAGCCTTCTCAAGTAAGAGACCTGATGAATGAATGGGAATGATTTTTCAAATCAATAAAGACTCCCAAAGAAAATCCCAATACTGATCAAGCATCAAGTTTCCAAACACCAGAACCTTCATAGAAAATAGTTGAGATTGTCAATACACTACAAACAGTTCCAGAAGTGCATGATAAAGAAATCATATCAGCCTACCCTATAGATCAGATATTTCTACAGATTGAATATATTCCTTCATTATATATTTTCTACAATCCTAGCTACAAGGTTGTAGTTAAAATAAATAAAAGAAGAAGGATTGATGAAACAACTCCAAAACCAATAGATGAATCATTTGATGTACTGTGGAAGAATTCCTCAGATGACCCCACTGAACATCTAACCAATTTATCACAATATGCGGGGGCATATGCCACCACTACTATTGTTAAAGCTACTGAGGTTAGAATATTGTTGAAACAACAGGAAGCCAGAGTACAAGAATTAGAATAGTTATTAAATGAAGAGAAAGCCAAGTCCATTGAGCAGATCAAAATAAGCACAACTCAATTTCATGAAGATATCTAAAGCCTCAAATTGAATTATCAGACAGAGTTTAATGAAAATCAAGCACATCTAGAAAGAGCAATGGCTGAGTTACAAATTCAACTATAGTTAGAACAATTCATCAAAGAAGAAATTGATGTAAAAACCATGTTAAAGAAATAACAAGAAGTGTTTTGTCACCAAGCTTCCATGATTGATTCTTATTGTGATTATAATAAGATAATGATTCAACAAATATCAATTCAGAAACTAGAATGTGAAATACTTGAAAAGAAAATCGAAAAACACATTCAGTGGAAAATTTCAGATAAGGAAAGCAAGCTGATATACCACAAATAGATAAGCTTCACAAAGAATTTTTATTTGCAGAATGGAGAGCACAAATTAATCATGTAGAGAAAGTAGTGACCAAGACGTCCAAGAAATCAAATGAGATTATTCAGTCTATATGTGATCAATTTTTTAAAACAAAACTTCTTAAAGAAAAAACATCTGATGTGCTTTCAAGAACAAGAGAAGTATAAATAAAGTGGATATAGAGAGCATATACACAAGAGGAAATGACCAAAAAAGTTAATAAGCTTGATTAGGAAAATTACTGGAATTTTGTGATCAAACCTTACCATCAACATCAAACTCTTCAGTCTCTTACAGATTTGGCAAAAAGATCTCAGTCAATAATCTCAAATGCTATTTTCAAGGGACAGATTCGATCACTAATATCACAGCTAGCTCATCTTAAAGCAATGCTAGATATTTTTCAACTTCGTGATCGCACTCAGAAAGAAGGGCAAGATTCAAAGAATCAAGATTTTTAGTTCAAAATTCCTAGATTATTGTTTAAGTTAAGCTTTTAGAGAAAGGTTGTTTGAAACCACCTCTACATTTTTGTAATGATTTAATTTTAGTTTGTAGTTAGTTTAGTATTTAAACCCTTCTCATGCATTTAGAAAAGGGTCCAAAATTTTATTAAGAACATTTGCAAAGAATTATTAATTAAGTTCTTGGATGCCTTGATAAAATAATGGAACATGGTCTTTTCAATTATATATCATTTTGTTGATCACTGTTGATGCAATTTTGTATTCTTTGAAAGAAATATTGGTAGAAGAGGTTAATGTGAGCTATTATCATTGATCAGATGAATAGAGCAGTACACATTTTGTACTATTATCATGTATGCTAATTCTGTTTTTGAATATTAGTGATGAATCCAGCTTTCATGAATTATATATGAAATAAATTGTTTTTGTTTGAAATATCAGTTGCACTATTGTACGATATAAAGATAGAAATTGGTTTGCTTTATATATGATCATCAAATATATGCGATATGTTTCTCATTTTCTTTTGATTAATTGATTTTCAAGAGAATCATCTTACAAAGTAATAATTCTATTAAATCTGTGATGATCTTAATCATCACATATTGAATAGATATCATTTTAGATCGCATCAAATTAGTATTATCCCAAGTTAGATTAAATTATGCTTAATTCAAAGTTTTGCATTTTAGAATAAATTTGTTTTAGTTTTTAGTAATTCTTCATGCAAATCCCTTGAGAGAAACTCAACAATCAAACAAAAAACCCAAATCTGGGAAACTGGTCCCATTATATCTAGTCAGAGCCACTATCCCAAACAAAAAAGGAACTATCTTAAGATTTGGACAGGGTGGTTACCCCCGTTGTTGTTGCCATAGATTTATGAGGCCTCAATAGGTACATACATTAAATTTTGGATATGCCTAATATTTCCATCAGCCAATATGAATGGAACATTACCATACCCTTTGATTTGGTACCCTATGTCATCACCAAGGTATATTTTTTCAATATTGTTGGTTTCTTTGAAGTTTTCAAACCATTTCCTGTTACCTATCATGTGAGTGGAAGCTCCTGAATCCATAAACCACATATCTTCTTCATCATTCTCATCATAATCAACCATAAATAGTCTAAGGTCCTGATTATGATCATCATCAACAAAGTGTCTTGCATGCCTCTTATGTATATGTTGAGTTTCATCAAGCCTCCTTTTATGACAATTCTTTGCAAAATGACAAAATTTACCACAAAAGAAACATTTTGTTACTGAATTGTTTTTGCTTGAAGACATACCTTGAGATGGCATGCCTTGAGATGAATTTCTCTGTGGTGTACCTACACCTTTCTATCCTACATTTTCCTTCCCTCTGTAGGGCTTCTTCTTCTCCATCAAATCAAGATCTAAACTCTGGAGTTTCAGGTTCATCTTCCTTTCTTCATCATTCATCAGAATCCCAGTCAATTATTAAAATTTTGGGGCTTTCTCTCTTGCATTCAAGCCTGTGATGAACATATGATAGTCATCAATCATTCCATTCATAGTAATCATGACTAGAATAGCATTTGAAATTTCCTCCCCTATGTCACCAAACTTGTCTTTTAGGTCCTTGATGCGAGAGATGAGCGCAACTATTGATTCATTCTCCTCCATTTTAACGGAGAGAATCTTTCTTTTCAGAAACAAAAGACGATTTGTGTTTTCGATCTCGTAAATATCCTTGAGGGTTGTCCAGATCTCATTTTCTAATTTACACTCTCTGATGTGGGGGATAATGTAGTCTTTCACTGACAGCTCAAACAACACTTTTTCCTTATTCTGCCTCTTATTCCAATCCTAAATTGTTGAAGCTGATCCACCTCCTGTAGATGTCGGTTTCAATTCATTTCCATTTACAATCGCCCATGCACTTTTACCCTTCAGGAAAGTCTGCAACTTGAATTTCAAATTGGAATAATTGGAAAATTTGAGCTTATTTATCTCATTCGAGTATGCTTCAACCATTTGGTTATTCATATTCACATCAAAAAAATAAAAAATTCCGACCTCCAGCAATTGACTAAAAAAATGGATCTACCAAGATCCAAAGAGGAAATCTCAAGAAACCAGATATCCCCTTGAAAAAAAGGTGCCCAAATGCTTATCTTATGTTCCCAATTCCTTAAGAAAAACATTCAAAGTTTCTCTTTAAAAAATAATTCCTTTCTAAGTGGGCTGCATTTTTTTAAAAATGGAGGATTGTAAAGAATATCTTACCATAAAATGTAAAGAGTGTGTATAACGATGAGCTTAAAAAAAGGAATCGTAGTATGTTTACCTCCGATGCAGAAAAACTGATGGATTGAAACACCAAGGAGGTGGTGAATGCAAACTCAAATACCGCGTTCGACTCTCATTTTATAGCCTGGCTCAGCACGCCTTTGTCACACCAGCATTCAAGATCGCACCACACAACTCAAATGATGCATATTAGCATGCCTTGGCTGTGATTAGGGGAATTTTGAGGTCTAAAATAGGCCTCCTAAGGAAATCATAAAATAATAGTGGAAATAATAAAATAAGATTTTATTACATCATCAAATTTTAGAGGGAAAAAAAGAAAAAACTACTTTTTCAACTCATATTTTCAAATTATCTCCCAAAGTTTTTACTCAATTTTCAAGCGAGAGTACTCGTTGGATGCAAAATTTAATTCCTCATCCAAGGAGTACCCATGTTGCATACTTTTGATGGGTCCCACTACACGAAAAATGAGAAATACATGAAAAACGTGATTGTAATCACTTTTTTTAATGTATTTCTAATTTTTCGTGTAGGAGGGTCCATCAAAAGTATGCAACATGGGTACTCCTTGGATGAGGAATTAATTTTTTCATCCAACAAGTACTCCCGCTTGAAATTTGAGTAAAAAATTTGGGAGATAAGTTGAAAATACGAGTAGAAAAAATAGTTTTATTATTTTATTATTTTTAAATATTTTTACCCTTTTACTTAAAAAATTTTGAATCATCCCCCATGGTTGACATCATCATCTTGAATCCTATTGGTTATTATAAAGTTTATTTTCGTTGAACATTTTTCTTAGGAGGCCCATTTTAGACCTCCAAATTCCCCTAATGACCACGCAGCTCAAACCAACCTTTCATGTTGCCTCTACCACAAGTCTCCTACAACCTTCACCAATGAGTACGATCAAATTTATGCATTCACTCGGATCTACTGAGGCATTTTCCAATTGAGCATGATCCACACAAATTTATCTAAACATCTCCTCCAACAAGAAATAAAAAAAAAACAGGACTCTTCGATGTGGCAAGCAACGAGCAATGGCTCCTTTGTCACAGGATGCCACGGCCCCCATGCAGGCTCGGCCTCCATGGTCTCCTGCATCTTTCACCTATTCCATGGTCTGGACCAACTGCAAACTACAGTGATTCGTCAGATCCAAATGTTGCTCCTACTCTAGGCAGCAAGCATAACCCCTCATGGCTCGATTTTCCAACGAGATTTCAATGATATCTATAGCATCCAGACGCTCATGACTGGAACAATAAAAAAATCCACATTGACAACAATAAAATATAAATTTTAAAAGTATGGATGAATAAACTCCCTTTTTTCTCATGGGTCAATGCAAATTAGCACCCTTCTGCCTCTAAAATGAGTGTCGATCTAGATTCTTTACAAAGAAATTAACTCTGCCTCCTCACAATTAGGGGCCTTTCTTCTGCCACCTAGACTCTCACAGAAGGATGAAAGCACTCTTGCTTTGACTCACCAACCATGGAGACACTCACACAGGGATCAAAGCACTCTGGCTTTGATTCACGAGCCCTGGATCCTGAAATTTTAGAATATTTTTGATATCCTAAAGGATGTTTTTTTGGAAAACAAGAAAATATAAATATATCTCTCACAGTTGAAAGTTGTATCCATTGGATATATATTTCTAAAGAGGTATCGTGCACATCAAAAAGATATCATATGTTAAATTTACGACCCCGACAAGTTGATGTACCAATTTACCTCAACAAGGCCCAAATTTTTGGTGCTTCATCACCTAGGGTTAGGTTTTTTGGATGTTTATGGTTTTCCATGGTTTCTAAATAATATATAGGAATTAGAGCCTCATTGTAACATAGTTCAGATGTATGTGTTGGGGTCATGTATTTTGATAGATTGGCTAACCAAAAGACAAGGCAACATTAGAACCAGTCTTTAGAGTTCTAGGATCTAGTCCTCCTGTTCTCAGAGAGGGATCTCTCAAATTGTTTGCAAAGGTATATCTTGTTTTCTTTTAAGTATTGATTTTAGACTAGTTATGAAGTACAAGTGTTGTTTGATTTGTTTGTTTGGTTGAATTGATACTGTAGAACATGAAAGGTCTAGGAAATATAGGTATAAAGAGGAAATATCAGGTTCATTGGGCAATGGAGTCAAATGAAGTTGGTAATAGGCTCATAAATGGATATGGGATATCAAAGGGAAAATCTAACTTGGCCACAGAATCCTTTAGTTTTGTGAATGAGGTGAACATTAATGATCTTGAAAAGAGAGGTTTAATTCTCAACAAAGGGAACTTGAAAACATAACTTGAACATGAAGTGGCATTTGACAGATAGGGCTAACCATGAATTCTACAAACCACACTTTAAGCAAATAATGACTTCAAGACAACTTTTAAAATGAAATCTAAGATGCGAGGAACTCCCTATTTCCTCAAATATTTCATTTCAAAGGAATTAGAAAACATGAAAGATTCACTGATAATTGTAGGCATAGAAGAGGGAACTCCTAAACATCCATTATTACAACTATAAATACCATTGAAACAACTATTCTAGCAAGAAGAAAGGGTATGATTAAAACAGACCTCTTTGGAAAACTACAAACAATAGTACTTCAAAGGGAGACTTCAAAAACAGTTTTCAAGTGGCAACAGACAAGCAGGGAAAACCATAAATCATGCTGAAACCAACTATTTGAACTATTAAAGAAATAAATAAGCATGAGGACTAAAGAGAAAGATTGAAGACTCTAAAATACATCAACAAAAGAAAAAATAGAACAATGAAGGATAAATAGGTCTAAGGTTCTTCTAGGAGTCATTTCTTAGCCTAAACTTTTTATTCTATTGTAATAAGAAATTATGAAACATAATGAAAAAAGGAAAGACAACAAACAGTTCAGAATACATCACCAACAACCAAGCTTATGGATCCAATGATAGAGCCTTCTCAAGAACAAGCATGTCACACCACCATCAAGCTTCCAAGACTTCAATTTCTTCTTCAACTTCGAAAAGACTATGTATTATTTTAGAGAGTCTCAGTATTACAACTAGTGATCAACCAACCTGTATCTTATATTCTTCAGAAGTATTTATAGAAGAAATGAGGAGGTGGAAGAGTTTTAGGATTGGAATGTAATTAATTCTACACTAAATGCAATTCATAGCCTTGAAAACCATTCAAGGCCTAAGCCAGGAGAGCATTGAATTATGATTATGTTCTATTTACTATGTTTCTATATTTTTAGGCTTAATGGGAAAAAAGATTGACTTCGAGGATTATTTATCTTTTACAATAACTTCACTAACAGTTTGAAATATCTTCTTTTGTTTAAAGTAACTATTCAGTTGTCTTTAGGAAAATATCTTTGAAATAAGAAATAACTATGCCTTCTTTGACTTCTTTGAGGCTACAGGTGGCTTTTGGTAGCTCGAGAGGATTCAATTAGCCTATGATGTGGCAGTTGAGGCTTTTCATACTGATAAATTTATTTGTTTTATTCTAAAACACCTTTAATCTGTCTTTTCTCTGTGTTTTAGGCCTAATTAGGCTTAATTTTTGTCTTCATGTCTTCATACTATTTTTAAATGTGTGGATTAGGCCTTTGATAGTCGAATTTATGCCTTAATTCCTTAAAACTATGTTAAAAACCTTTCATTCTTCATCTCTACTTTGATTTTTTCCTTTGACACTGATACTTTTCGGTTGTTTGATATTCATTGTGTTTTGCTGTGTTTTGTAGGCACGCAGAGATTTTGTGACTTCACAAATGCTCATGAGGCACAAGTGGAATCATAATTTGAATCTTTTGGATTCACCTTCTTCATGAATAAATGGCCTGGGGATCATCATATATGGCTTTTGTTTCATTTCAAAACTGTGAACAAAACCTTAATAACCTGCAAAAAACAAACAAAAATTAAGAAAATCAGTGAAAAATGGGTTAAAAGCTGCTTTGGAGATCTCGGCTGCGAGATTAAATCGTGGCCGTTGGATGAAAAAAACCAACGTTCGAGATCGCTTGATGGGGTTAATTGGGAAGTGGTTGGGTGAATGAAGTTTAAGATTAAGTCTAGGCTGTTCAATCAGGACGATGAATGACATATATTGATCGGAAGTTTATAATGCAGAGGGGGAAATGGTATAATGAAAGCGGGGAAATTTAATCGGGACTGTCAATCTTCGGAGATCAATGGCGGAGAAGTATCAGTGAAATTCTCAGGGGAATAGGTGAACTACAAATGAAATGGGTGTGAGAATAGATGAGATCCATTCAATCAAAAGGATGAACAGTGGGGATCAAAAGGTCAAACATTAATGTAGTGGAGAAGGTGGTTTAGCAGAAAACCGAAACGATTTTCGCATTATTTTTTGGGTGGTATGCATTTTTCACAAAAATAAAGCGATACGGTGCGTTGCTTGACACACGTCCCTCACAATACCACTCATTTCGCATAATTTTGGAATGTTAACGTTTGGGCATAGAAAAAATGCGATATGGAGTTTCAGCCGTTGGATGAGGGGCAGCAAATCCAATGGTATGGATCGCATGCGATGGAGGGAAAGATGCACGGATGAAAAGGTAGGTAGGGTCAAACGACGGTTTAAATGTGAACCGTTGGATTAGGAGAAAGGACGGTGGAGATCTATCGATGGGGAAGAAATGAAAAGGGTTGGGTGTGAAGAGAAGAAGCATTGTGGACTGTTCAATTTAAAAATATCAACGACGGAGGTTAATCGGAGGTCAGGACGGTGGATGTTTATGTGATATAATTGCGGGATGCGATGTAACGCTGGCCGTTGGATTTGACGAAATGGAAGGTCAGGATTAAATCGCGTCGGAGAAAAGGAAAAGGGGTAAAAACACTAGGGCTTTTGAATTTGTGATAATCAATTAAGCGTTGGCCATTGGATTAGTTTGAGAGATCAACAGTCAGGATTAAATCACGGAAGACATTAGCAAAAGGCAGAGGGGGGAGCGTGATTGAATCTCAACCATCAGTTCTTGTCGATTTGACGGCTAAGATTAAATCGGAAGGATCTACGTCTTATGAAGAAAAGGAAGGATAAGAAAATAGTTGCGATGCGATGTTGCGATGACCGTCAGATCATGAGGATGATTGATGGCTGAGATTGAATCGGAGGGATCGCATCAGAACTTTGAAAAAAATGAAAAAGGGAAGGACTCATGCAGATTTTGTGATGCGATGAGCTGATGGCTGTTGATCTGTAGAGATCGACAGCCCATATTAGTTTCAAAACATATCGTCAGGTTTTATAAAAAACAAAGGAAAAATAAGGTTCGGGAAAGGTTTTTTTAGTGTTTTTAGCGCTCGATTGTAGGGATATGGTTTTGTGAAGAAGGTGAGGAGATCAGGGGTTTAAAAGAAAAAGGCTTAATGACATTGGAGTTTTTTGAAAGAAAAAGGAAAATAAGGAAATAAGAAAACCCCGATTGCGATTGTGCGATGGGGGGTTAGCTCCAGGTTACGGCTACAGGTCTTATGCGGAGAAAAGGAGCTGGGGCTAAGGCCAAAGGGGCTTAAGGCCTTAATAGAAAAGACTACTTTTTAGGATTTTTGAAGGATTTTCAGAGGATTTTGGAGGTTCCAATAAGAGTAAAAAAGGGGTTTTAAACCTTATAAAGGGATTTTAGAAGGATTTAAAGGGAAATTCGAAGGAATGAGAGGGAAATGAAAGGGTTTATGGATGAAGTGAAGAAGGAAAATGGAGAAGTGAAAATGAGGGAAATAACAGTGAAGATTAACTCAAGGATAGTTATCTCCATAAAAACTTCAAAGATGATATATTTTCAAAGGGGAATTATCTCTTGAAGTTTTTGAAGAACAAAATTAGTCACTTCTTGGTATAATAGAATTTATTAGTCGCTAACAGTGGCTCCACTTCAGGAAGACAACTGGTTCTTTAGGTGTCAAGAACCTTAGCTGCAAATCTCTGGCTTTCATTAAACTAGTGCCTTAATCCATTGGGCAGCAACCTTTCTTTTTGATAATCTCTGCAACAATTTGAAACAATAAAATTCTATCAAAACAACATGTCTACCTACCCATTCCTAATGATCCTAACATTTTTCTTCTTTCAAAGTGCATTTATACTAGAAAACTCTCTTCAAAAACATTTTATTCTTTTGAAAACAAGAAACTAATCTAAGTCTAATCTTATTTCTCCATGAACTCAGTTTAAACAGTTGAGTTTATAAGCTTCTTTACCTAACTACTATCTGTCAGGATTGGACTGTCTGACAGACTTTATTCTCTAAATTCAAAAATAGAAATTTAAAAGAAGACAACCCAGGATTGAATAGTCTAACTTGTTGTTGATCTATGGCATAAAAAAAAGCTGTACATAGACTAAAATTTGCAGAAAATTTAAAACAAAATGAGAAGGATTAAGATATGAAAATTAAAAACATCCTTCATTATCTCTTCAACTCTGATTTTGAATTTGTTTGAGCTGTCTTTTCCTTCTTTCTGGTTCAAGTTTTGAGCATATGTGAACCAGTTCTTCATCAGTCTCATAGGTTCAGGATTTGAGCTTGTTTGAACCTTTGTTTTCTATCCTAATCTACCTTACTAATAAGCCAATATTATGTTGTTTGGATGATCTAATTCACTAACCTATCGGCAATAAATTGAAAAACTAATTAGTCATGATTAGGTTTTATGACTAACTAGAAGTGTGTTTTTGGGAGTGGCATTTGAGCTTGAACACTTTCAGATTTTGTCTCTATTTTTTGGTATGGGGTTTTACCTTTCTTGTTTTACAATCTGCCCTCTTTTCTCTTTTCTATTTTTTTATATTTTTATTTTTCTAACTTTGAATGCAATGTTTAGACTATGATATTTACAATGGAAGTAAAAAATCTTTGAAACTCATGACTCTCGATAGAAGTAATGTTTGAGCATCCTGCCATTGACATGACCTTCATATAAATCTTCTCCATTCAATTCTTTCAGGAAAAATGCATTGTGACCTCTTTCAGCATGAATGATATAGGGTCCTTTCCAAAAGTTCTCAAACTTGCCATGTTTTCCCTTCTCTTCCCTTCTTGAATCCCATTTAAGAACAACATCTCCAACTTGGAAATTGTTTGACTTAGTCCTTTTATCAAATAGCTTCTTGATATTTTCTTGGACTAGTTGTGTTCTTTCACAGACTTCTTTTCTGGTTTGATGTAAGTGAATTGTTTGGTTGATTCTTCTCTACATATCATTTTCTTCAATTTTCACTTCTTGAAGGAGTTTCATGACTAGAACTCCTAATGATGTTGGGAAGAGTGCATCCATGCCATATACCAGCTGATAGGGGGACATGTTTATTGACTTCTTTATAGTTAATCTATCAGCCCATAAGGCATGAACCAGCTTACTGTGCAATGATTTTTGATTTTGCTCCAACAACTTTTTAATGATATTGATGAGGCTCTTGTTGGAGGATTCAGCTAATCCATTTCCTTGAGGATAATAGGCAGTAGAATGACCTAAGGTGATATGGTATTTGTAACAGAAATCAACCATTTTTTTAGACTTGAAAGCAGCAGCTTATCTGTTATGATTTTTGTGGGACAACCAAATCTGGATAGTATGTTTGTTTCAAGGAAATTGATAATGACAGAGTCATTAGCATTCCTAGAGGGTATGGCCTCTATCCACTCAGTAAAATTATCGATGGCAGTGAGGATCCACTTATGCTGGGCTAATGAGGATGGGTGAATTTCCCCAATGAAGTCTAAGCCCCATCCCTGGAAGGGTGCCTCAAGACTGATGGGATGTAATCGTAAGGGAAGGAGTTTTCTTTTGCCGTCAAAAAATTGACACTTATGGCATGACATGACTAAATTTTCAGTATCTGAGAAAAGGGTGGGCCAATAGTGACCAGATCTAAGGATTTTATTTTCTGTGGTCTTCCAGTAGAGGTGTCTTCCACATTCTCCTTCATGCAGCTCACACATGATTTTTCCTACATCATCCTCTAGTAAAAATTTAAGCAAAATTCCAACAACATTTTTCCAATATAATACCCCATCTAATATGCAATAATTTAAAGCTTTATGTTTCAAAAATATAGCTTTATTTTTGGACAAAGAAGGGGAGGTATTTAAATATAAAAGTACATAAATGATCTTAGCATACCAAGGAGAATTCAAAAATGTTTCTTCAATGAAAGGGGCAGTGAATTCTTCTGTTTCTTCCAACACATATAACATATTCATATCTAGTGCTTGAAAGTTTGAGTCAGCCATGAGTTTTTCTAATCCGTGCCCTTTAATCAATTTAGTGGGCCTGATTTCTAAGTCATATTCAAGAATAGTGGCAATCCATTTTCCCCTTTCACCATCAGGGTCTTGACTTAGAATAACCTTGACAACAGTATGTGGAACAAAATTAATTATGTGAGAGTGTAAAATGTAGACTCTAAATTCATTTAATGATTTCACTAATGATAAGGCTTACTTCTCCATGATGTTATATTTGAGAGGAGAATCTCTTAAGGCCCTACGAAAAAATGATATTGGTTTTTCTTGCGCCAAATCATTGTTTTGAAGTAATACTGCAACTATTGTTGCTCTGATGCAAAAGAAAAGATATAAAAGTCTTTGGTGAAATCTGGACTAATCAAGACTGGTGTTTGAGTAAGAGCTTGTTCAACCAGTTCAAATGATTATTTAGCTTGTGTAGTCCATTTCAAACCTACCTCTTTCTTAATCATGTTTTTTATGTTCCTTAATAGCTCTGTAAGGTTGGGGATAAACCTCTTCAAAAAAATTATCTTCCCAATGAAGATTGTAATTCTTTGAGGCTTCAAGGATGGCTGATTTTCAATATGTCATCAATCCTTTTAGGGTCTATTTTGATTCCCTCTTCTGAAATTATATGGCCAAGAAGCTTGCCTTCTTGGAGACCAAAGAGTGTTTTCTTGGGATTCAAAGATAAGCCAAATTTCCTACATTTCTCAAAAAAATTTCTCAAATGAATCAAATGTTCTTCATCAATTTTTGAGAAAACAGCTATGTCATCAAGGTAAATAATTATAAAATAACCAATATCTTCATAGAAGTCTATTTCCATGGCCCTTTGGAAGGTGGCCCCTGCATTCATCAAACCAAATGGCATTTTAACATACATAAAGGTGCCCCAAGGTGTGGTAAAAGCAGTTTTGTGTTGATCACTTTGGAGCACTAACACCTGGTTGTAACCTGAGAACCCATCCAACAGTGATATTCTTTTTGACCCAACTACCCTTTTAAGTATATGGTCCATCTTGGGTAAGGGGTAGTTGTCCTTTAGGGAGGCTCTATTTAGATTTCTAAAGTCAATACAAAGCCTGATTTCCGCTCTTTTCTTCCTAACAGAAACTAAGTTTGACACCCACTCTGAATATATAATGGGTACTATAATCCATGCATCATACATATTTTCAATTTATTTCTTGTCTAAAGGTAATAAAACGAGGTTTATTCTCCTTAGTTTTTTTTTGAAATGTTTTGGATTTTCCTTAAGAGGAATTTTGTGTTGAATGATGTTGGCGTCATAAGATTTTAGATCCTTGTTTTCCCAAGAAAACACATATTTAAATTCTTTGAACAACTCTATGTATTGCAGTTTTATGTGAGTTGGGAGTGTGCTAGATAGTTTGATCATCTTGGGTTCCGCTAGGCTGCCTATGTTATGTTCTTCTAGATCTGTTTCCATAGGCTCCATTCTTGGTCCTTTGGCTACATCATTAAAAAAAAAAAGGTGTTCTAAAGGTGTGAGACCTCTTGGAATTGTATCATTCTTTCATTTTAAAACTTCAAAGTCTTTCTTGCCTGCGTTGTCAAATAATTTTTCTTCAAAAATATTGTCACATTGATTTATATCAGCACAATATGTCATTTCTGCTTTTGGGATTTGTTCATTATCCAAACACTTTTCTTCATGGCTGGTTTCTAATTCTGGTATGGAAAAATCATTTTTTGATTTCAGGAAATCATCTATGTGTTTGTCAGTATCGAACACTTGCCAGTGATCCTCATTATCAGGCACTGCAGGCCTATTTTTAACCTTTATGTTAAGATGTTCATTTACATGAGGTACTGGGAAATTGCTGGCAGTGAAAGAAAGTTCATTTGCTAGATGATTTTACGCTCTTGGAATGAAAATGAGATCATATTTATCAAAGGTCTTTAATAAATCAAGGGCAACATTTTGATATTATCTAAGTCTTAGGTTTTTAGCTGAATATTCTCCTTTGATTTGTCTTATGATAAGTTCAGAATCTCGTAAGACTGATATTTTCTGGGCTTCTAATTTTTGAAGCAAATGTAAGCCAAGGAGAAGGGCTTCATATTCAACAATATTATTAGTGCATGGAAAATCTAGTTTATATGAATAACCCTGATTTGTATTTTGAATCCATACACCTACCCCTGTACTCGTTTGATTACAAGACCCATCAAATTTTATTGTCCATAGTACCTCTGCCTCATTTTCATTTTCTTGTTGCTGTTGATTGCCACTGTTTTTTATCTGATTTGAGGGAAGTTCTGATTGTTTTGGTAAACTGATTTCCTCTTTATTTTCCTTTTCTTGTTGAGTGATTGGGTCTTCATTGTACAAGATAAAGGAATCTAAACTTGATTGAATGGAATATATTGGAGAGTTGTTTGGTTTATCTATATTTCTCACCATGAATTGCATATGATATTCCCTATAAAGTCTTCTGGTTTGATTAAAAATAGGGATGGTAGCATATGTCATGTCCATTTGCATTGTTCCTTGTAACTTAGCCCCCCATGATCTTGATAAAAACATACCATATTTGGGAGGTACATCAGCCACTACAATATCCATCACTAAACACTTGGCTTGAATTTGTGCTAAGTTCACACAGAGGTCTTTGATCAAACCTAAACATTTCACTTTACTGGAGTCAAAGGAGTATAGATCTTTGTATGTTCTGGTGATTTCAAGGCCTAAAATATCCATTAATGCTTTGGGCATTAAGTTATGAGAGGCCCTCGAGTCATGCATAGCATTGTGTAAAATTTTGTCATGAATTATCAAACTAACATAAAAAGGAGGAACTGGCCCTTCTTGGTATCTTCCAATCTCAGGACCAAATAAGAGCTCTGGTTGGTCATCATTGAGGTTGACAGTGTCATTATTTTCTTCTATGTTGAAAGCTTTCAAAATTTGTGACCTATATACATCTTGGGTGACTAACTCAGTGAGAGGAACAAAGATTTTAATCTTAGCAATTTCCTGTTCCAAACTAAAAGGCATCTGATTTTTTACAATGTTTGTTTCAGTCTTGTTAATCACCATTCTATTAGCAAAATCAGATTTCCGATTTCCTCTATTTACATTGGTCAAAATTGTTTTAATATGAGCACTAGCTGAAGTACTAATGCTGCTAATATTTTCACTCTGTTTTTCATTAATTTGAGTGCCTTCCTCTTTTTTTTTATCAGAATTTACAGCCACCATTTTATCTTTTTGTTTTGTAACTTTGGGTTTGTTCACAGGGC
The DNA here is from genome assembly GCA_034641835.2 of Pinus albicaulis. Lineage (NCBI taxonomy): Eukaryota > Viridiplantae > Streptophyta > Pinopsida > Pinales > Pinaceae > Pinus > Pinus albicaulis. The sequence goes on along the minus strand of JAXQQM020081985.1, from coordinate 42,007 downwards.
TGATTCTTTCAGAGTTTCTATAGGTTTTAGTTTTGGGAGTTTCCTGATTCTTTTTACTCTGAAGGTCATATTCTTTTGGAGTCTCTATAATGACATTTTCTAGCTCTTGATATTAATTTTCATCTTCCATTCTTCCATCATCATAGGGTGTGTATAGACCTTGTTTCCTATTGTAATGGACATTAAAAGAATCATTGTCTACTCCCAATAGGTTTATATCATATTCCTCTATTTGTTCAATCGTTTCTTCAACCTCACTTACATAGTTTTGATGAAAAGGAGGTATGATCTCCTGATCAGGGTCTCTTGGTTTGTTCTGAGGTTGGTTTCTTCTGAAATTCTGATTTTGATTTTGAGATTGATTTTTGTTTTGGGGAGCTGATTGGTTTTGACTAGCTTGTGCTCTCTTAATTATGCTCATCTCCTTCATCATTTCCTCCATCATCCTTTCCATTTTAGAGCTAGAGGTGGAGGGTGCAGATTCCTCCCTAAATGTTACTTTCTTTTCATTCCTCATCCTGGCTCTTTTCTCCATCAGATTTACTTCCACAGCTAAGGCTCCTTTCTGCATATCCTCTAAAGTCAAAGGATCTCTCTCTCTCAGCTGATTGGCCATTTTAGGATCAAATCCTTCAGGAAATTTGTTCAAGGCTGAGCCTTGTGGAGGTTTCAATTCTGGGGGTAAGGCGTTATACACACTATTGAATCTAGTGCAATACATTTGAACACTTTCTCCAGTGTTTCTTTTGAGGTTATTATAATCGGCAAGTATTTGGAGAGGGTTTTTCTTGACTTCCCATTTGTTTAGGAATAATTGATGGAGGGCTTGAAGGTCATTGATACTATTAGGGGTTAAGACTTTGAACCATTTTCTTACTTCTCCCCATAAAATTTGAGCAAACAATCTGAGTTTGACAGTTTCATCATCAATCTCATTTCTGTCAAAATATTCATTCATCTTGTCCACATGTTGTGAAGCAGAAATGGTACTACTGGCATCAAACAATGATGTCTTGGACTGATAGTCTTGTGGAAGATTGACTAAAGGTAAAGGAAGGACTAGGGGAGCATACCATGTTGCCATGATAGGAGGTTGTGGAAACAACGGGGAGTTTACAAGTGGAGGATGTAGAATGAGAGGAGGTGGATGAAATGGTGTGGTATGAATAATGGATGTGTGGATAACAGAAGTGGATGGACCATCAAGAGATTGTTGAGCAGATCTAGGATGAGAGAAACCAAAATTATGAAGGAAATGCAAATCTGGTGGGGTATTTTCTCTACTACCAGGATGTTCACTTGTATCTTGGGGTGAAAGTGAAGGCTCAAAATCTATCTGATCTATATCCTCAAGTGGCCTAGTTCTTAATGGGTTTCTTAAGTTGACTTGTGAATTTTGTAGAGCTGTAAGGTTTTCAGGAACAAAATTAGCTCTTTGGGTTGGTCTAACAATAGTTGAGGCTTGAGCCTTAGGAGACTTCCTAAGTATGCATTCAAGATTATCAACTATCTCAGGAGGGTTTGGGTCTGGATAGGCTCTAATGTTGATCTTATGTGAATCCATACTACTTTTCAAAAAATGAGAGAGGCTGAAGTTTTTTAGGACTGTTTTGAAAGTATTACCTCTCACAATGTCTTATCTAATATGGGACTAGGCTTCTAAACTTCCTCAATGCTGGTTAACACAGTCCTAAAGAGATCTGGAGACCTAGATGAGTAATAGGCCTACTGGGGCTAGTGGAGTCACCAGGTGGAATCTTTTTAGCTTTTGTGAAGGTAAAATGTTTTATGGTTCCACCACCATGTTTACTATGAAGCCAATCTGAAATATTTTTGGGTTTTTCTGAGTTTCTATGGTTATGAGAGTTTCCTATGTGTTAGAGTCGGTCCTTACAGCCCTTTGTCAGAGATCATTTCGCTTTTTGCATATCATTTTTAGGTGTCTCGCTCATTTCACTTTGTTGCATTTCGCTAGGGGCATGCCATTGATTGACGAGAGGGTCTAGTCATCTTGTATTTCCTCATGCTTGTACCTGTAGGGCTAATTAAAAATCCTCAAAATTCACTGAAGTTTAGGTCACATCATTCATGGTCATAAATGATTGTTTTCGTCAACAAGAGTCATTAGTCCTAGAGTCTAGGGTTTCAGTTTTTTGATACATGGGATAAAAGCCCACAGGCCATGAGGTTGGTTTGGAAAAGGTTCCTATTTCATATTTTTATTCTCAAAAACATTTGAAGACATTTCTAGTTCAAACTCTGTTTTGAACTAGAAACTGTCAAATTTATTTTTGTAATAATTATGTATTTGTTCCACCATAGAAAGTTCAAAGCAAGCCTCTGGTCTTTGCCAAAGCCAAAATGCCAAAATCCCTGCAAAAACAACCAAGTTTCATCAGTCCAAGACTCAGAAAAAACAATGAAAAGCCAAAAGACAGCATTGTATTAAGTGATAAAGTGCCAAAATTTCCAAACATTACAAAGTGGGTTATGGAGAAAATTAAAATCAAATTTGATTTTTATGAGATATTTTTCAACCTATATAAACCATGGAGGACAAGAAATTTTCACAAATTCCCAAGGCAAAGTTTGAATTGGTGAGTTGAAGGGCGAAAACTTGTTTTCCAAGCTGTGGATTCGGAGTGGAAGTGCACGCGGCGCACACAAGAGGCATGCGACGCACACAAGGCATGCGACACACTGGGCTTCACAGGCCCGTGCAAATTTGCACGCACGTGAAGCACATACCGCGCGCGACGCACTGGGTAAGCGCGCGACGCGTAGAGTTTCAGGGTCGAAAATTTTTGCTCCTTCGCCCAAATTCATGCCAACTTGCCTCGATTTGCTTGCAAGTAGGTTCTTCATGCTTACTTAGTGAATTTTGGACATGATTATGGTGTTTTGAAAATGAAAAAACAAGTGTTTAGTGTGGTGAGATATAAACCTTATGTCCATTGCTAAATCACTCCCTACGGTTGTGAAACAAATTTTAGTGATTGTGTGGGGGTTTGCAAACTTGTATTGTTGATATATATTCTCATGCCATCTACCGTCAGTGGTATCCCTGCTTGTCATTTACCTTAACCTCACGCTCTCTCTTTGCCATTACATCACTGCTCTCATTTTTATTGCCATTATCATTTCACACTGTTTATCATTAATGTTATGACATAGTCCCATTTTCACTTGTCCACATCCTCCATTGACATTGTCAAAAACTGCAAGGGCTATTGTCACTTTTGTTCCTAATAGTTATTTCCCCCACATTACACTTTTTTCTACTCACTTGTCAAATCCCCTTATAATCAAAGCAGTGACTGTTTTTCATGCAAACTCATTTGACAGAACCATTATCATTGTGGCTTTCCTATAATACTTTGATACACATGTGACACATTTGGGAGTAAAGCATACACTAAACTTTTGTCTTCACTATACCTATATCAACATATATTTTGCAAACATCTTGATTTTAGCGCCATGTCAGAGACGGATTCAGTTTATGAGCAAGAGTATGACAGTGATTCCACAGCAGAGAGATTAATGTGCCACGGAGGTCTCACAAAAGTGGCAAAAGTGGTAGGCATGTCAGGGAGGAGCCTACTTCTTTGGCTCAATTGCAGGCTTGCCCGCTTGCAATGGATTGTTTTCAGCATCAGTCATGTTTCCAATACTGTGAGATGATTTCACAAACCCAGCATCATCATGAGCTAGCTCGCCTATTTTTTCTACATTTACATGATGGCCGTGTAAACCTTGCCGGAGTAGATTTCATTCTGTCACCAGAGACCATTGCTCAGGCCACCAGAATACCAAACATAGGAGAGGAATGGAACAAACGACAGTAGCTAGAGAAATCCTACTATGAGCCATACATCAAACATGGGTTTATGAGGCAGCTGAGCAGGGTATTTCCATTCAGATTTCTGAAGGATGATTTTGCACCATTGATGAAACTCATCATTCGATATTTCAGTTGCGAGGGCAGATTCTCACGCCTCTATGCGTACCATGTCCGTTTGTTGATGCATTTCACGAGGGTACGTATGATGAGCATTCCATACTTCATGTATCACAACATAGATCAGATGACATTTCTTGTATAGAATAAGACCCCAGCACAGCAGCATATCAGCATATATCATCACGCGCTGATCAAAATCATGGTGGTACATCAGTTGACACAGCAGGGCATTACTTGGGAGGATTTCATCTCCCGTGACTTCTTCGCAGCGCCACAGCCACCTCCCGAGGTAGTTCATGATGAGGGAGAGCCTTCACACCAGCTTGAAATTCCTGAGACTGAGCATATCAGTGCTCCAGTGTATGTGACATATCACCAAGGCCACAGAGCCTTATTTGTAGCTACACGACGAGTACTATCTCCACCCAGGGAGGAAGGGGTCTCGTTGACTTCATCAGCAGCGCGAGTATTATCTCCACATGATGTGGAAGGGGTCTCGCCTTCTTCCTCAGCACAGGTACAGATTCAAGAGAGAGGCAAGAGGCCTATGCATGACGAGGGCCCATCAGGAAGTCAAGACACTGATTTCACATTCATCGATGTTGATGCGAGCTCCCCTAGCTCGAAACTGAAAGAGATCATCCAGGAGAAAAAGGCAGAGAATGACACGCTGAAAGAGAAATTGTAGAGAGCTCAGTGGGTGATAAACTACTTGGAGCATTGTAACAAACAGTTAGAGGACCAACACACACTTTTAGAGCTGCGGCGAATCCGTGAAGATCGACAATTGGCCCGGAAGAGACCTGGTGATATGACATCGGATGATCGAGATACTTGCCTCACGCATGTTAACATTCATCTCGAGAAGTTGTTGGCAAAGGCCAACAGAGACAAATACATGCTCTGTCACATGAAAGGTCATTATTGGGCCCGCATGCATGTCTGCAAAGCAAAAATGAAGATTCTGAAGAGGAGGCTGAGCAGAGCAGTAAAACGGCGGAAGAGGACTGATCCACTCTGGATTTTGGCCAAGGCTTCATTGGCTGGGCATGATACATGATGGAGGATGTTCGCTCTGAATTTGAGCAAATTTGAAGAATTTTTTGTCATTTTGGAAAATTTTGGTCTCAAAACAGGTTTTTCAGCCCAACGCGTAGCGCGTCCACGCACGCGCTTATGATTGGGACACTTGCTGGAGGAAAAATTTATATTTTTGGATTTTTCATGGTAAGTTATGCATGCTCTAGTATGGCCAAATCATTTCACCTAGTTCTGGATGATCAAAAGGGCAAAAAACATCATGAAAATCACCTTTCTGCCACATTTTTCAGCAGCAGGAAGTACTTGTGGGAGAATGAAGTTTTGGAGGGGAAAATGAGATCCAAATTGTGAAATTCCACTTGGGTTAGATAGCAGACATCTAGGGCTTTCTAAAAAGCTATCATGAGCTTTATTGTGATGTTGGGAAGTGCCCCAAAAGCATGCTAAAAGGCGCGCAATGCATAGAGCTCAGGCGTGCGACGCATAGAGATTTTTGGCTAATTTTTCATCTTCCAACTCAGGATTTCGGCCAGTTGGACCAATTTTGATTGTGGATGTAATTTTTGAATTATATTGATGTAATTTTGTGGTTGGCATGTAAATTTGATTCAATTTTACCTATTCTAGATGGTTCACTCCCAAAAAAGTGAAAATCAAGTCAAAGAATCAGTTTCCTTCCTTTTAGAGGCAAGTTGTTTGGCTGCCTAGATTCTAGCTCCTTGTTTAGAATTAGTTGAAACTGCTCCTAGAAGGAGTAATTCGACCCCTAGAGGCATGGAAAGGGGTTAGGATGGTCTATATGATGTAATTTCTGAGACATTCTACAGGTTGGACTCTTGGGAAAAGTTTGGCACACTATTGTACATATTTTTCACATTTTGGCTAAGGAAAGATCAGAGGTTTTGCAGCGCCTGTTGGGATTCTTGTGGATTTCAGTTCTTGATGGCGTTTTCTCTCATTTTATTGTAATTTCTTTCATGTTTGATGTATGTCATTCCCTTCTTATGCTTCTGAAACTAAACGAATGAGTAAATGAGGTAGAATCCATTGATTTCAGTGCTCCGCCTTTAAATTTGTTTAGTTTTACATGTTTTCGCCTGTTTGGAGAGGATTCCTGTTCTCCCTTGCCCTCTTCAGCTCCTTTTCATTCTGATCCATCCATACACATAATAAAAAGCATCAAGACTACTGCCTACCTCGCCCCAACTCGAATTCTGCAAATATCTGGCCTCATCCCCGAGCCTAAAATTGTTTTTCCCATTTTTTCAACAAAAAAAACCCAAAAATCAAAATCAAACTTTCCTATCTCTTTACTAGCCTAAAATCAGTATTCATTATCAGTCATCTCAGCCCCTTTGAAGACCTTTTGCCGAGATAGACCCGGAGAGAGCCCTCTCCTATCCTCGTAGGGCTAGCTACGAGGCTGAGCGTGGTTTGATGTAGCCTTGAGTTTTACCTTATTTCAGCCTAAGGTAGATTTGAGCGCTAACATAGTGGCGACCATACTGGGGACTTAATATCAATGGTTTTCTTGTTGATGTGTTTGTTTCATGAGTCTTAGACGGAGTCTGAAGACACGCCTGGTAGCTTTCAAAACGCTTTTGCCATGCATAAGTGGAAGTAGATAAACGCTGCTTCAGTCGATCTCTGGTTAGCTTGTGAATGCAGCAATTGATTTGAAAATTACCCTATACTTATTCGTTCTATACCTTTGGATGATTGAGTCTAGAAGTCAATAGGCTGAGAATAATCTATTGTGTCCCTTGAATTTTTCTTGAGTAGATCAATACACTAGCTTCAAAAAGGCATACCAGATCAAATCCTGATCCAAATCCGCCTCCAGTATATGAAAACCCCAACCTAATCCCAAGAATTTTCCTTCGAGAAGCTCCCATTATTCCTTTGGTAAAATCTCACTCATACCCCATTGTTTTTGAATACATTGAAGATATTGAGTTTGACGATCAGTTCGAGTTATCATTGTTTGAAACCAAATCCGAAAGTGCCACTGGTTCTACCATCATCAATCCTGAGTTCATCAAGTATCTAGAAGTTGAGCAAGAAAATAGATCTATCGATAATTATATCCTACATCTTCAAAACTCCATTGTGGCAACCAACATTCCCGAATTCATTGAATCTGCTTCACAAACTCTTGGGCCATCTGAAATTGCATCTGGTTCACGAATTCCCACTGAACCTCCCTTTATCCCTACCATTCCCGTACAGCCTGAGATCTCTGATCAGAAATTAGCAATAGTTCCTCCCCCATATCCACCACATACACCTCGTTCATCTACTGCTCCCATTCCACCTGTTTCTCCAAGACAGCAGATTATAAATCCGCCAAGAGCCATGGCTGCGAGATTCACACCTCTTGTTTTACCTGCAAATTTGGATCCTATGCCTGTTTATTATCAGAGTAAGATTCCAATATTTGATGGCACTCCACAGAGTATATCCGCTCAGCAGCATATTGTCAGAATGACAGATTTCTTGGACCTGCATGAAATAGATGAAGAAAATGTGTCCATGAGGTTGTTCGCCCAGAATTTTGGAGGTGAGGTTCGTAAATGGTTCAGAGCTCTACAGCCCGCAAGTATCAATAGATTACAAGAGCTTCAGACACAATTCTTAGATCGGTGGGAAATGAAAAAAGATTCGCTGCAGATTACTTCCGAGTATACTAGCATCAAACGTAATCCTGGTGAGTCCGTTTAGGATTATATTATCAGATTCAATACAGTTTATAATGCAATTCCAGATGACTTAAGACCATCTAGAAAATCAGCTCTCCTTAAATTCCCGGATGGTTTCGATCCGGAGATGGCTTATTCACTACGAGACAGAGATCTGCCTACCTTGGAAGATATGCAGAAGATTGCTGTTAGTGTTGAGTCGAATCTGAATGATAAGAGAGCCCGGTTGAAAGCAGAAAAGAGAGTGACCATAAAAGAAGAAGCTTTCACATCTACATCAGAACCGCACTGGCTTTGTGAGATGGAAAAAATGTTCAAAAGAATGACGCTTGACAAGCCAGAAACACAGATTCGTAATCCCAACTACCGTGGCCAGCAGCAGCCACAGTTCAGAATTAAGCAGCATGAACAGAGAGCACAAGAGCCGGCAACCCAGCAGCAAGTTAAAACACCTCTTTTGCAGAATTTTGTGAGTCAAGATTCAGATGATGACAATGACGTAGTAGGGGAGCAAAACCACTTCTTTACTCCCGACGATCTGCCCATTTAAATCACTGAGGATGAATAATATGGAGAAAGTTCAGCTGCACAAAAAGATGAGGATTTCATTTTAGCCAACGATGAAGCTCTGGAGGAAGAATCAGATGAATAAAAAAGAGGATATATGAATGCTTTGTCTGCCCAGCAGAAGCAATACTCATTGAGAAACAGAGATGTGCCCATAAAACCAATTCAGAAGAGAAAAGAGGCTTCAGCACCAAAGATGGATTTACCTATACCACATAAGAAAGGAAAAGAGACAATTGATCCCGCAGCTAGTAAACCATCATCAGCAGAAAAGCCCAACCAGTCAAGTATAATGAAGGATAAGGCTGAAAAGAAAGAAGTTCCGGTCAAAGAAGTTGAAAGAGTTTCAGCCTTTAGTTTGAAAAATGAAATTTCCAAATTGAAGGTATCTATTCCTTTGACAAAAATTATGAAGAACAGCAGCTATCGAGGTCAAGTCTCCAAAATTCTGAATTTTGATCCAATGTTTGACACGGTAAATATTGAAGATGATCAGCCTAAATTGATATTTGGGCCTGTTTTAGATGGTGAGTCCCCTGACAGTGATGTTCCTCCCTTTTATATCGGTTTGAGGTTGCATGAATATGTATTGCACAATGCCATGTTCGATTCTAGTGCTTCGTAAAATCTTATGCCAAAGGCGATCATGGAAAAGTTGGGTTTAGATATTACAATGAAATACCATGATTTGTATTCATTTGATTCCAGCTGCGTGAGATGTATCGGACTCATCAAAGATTTGGTTGTAAGTTTAGATCAAATTCCTGCGAAGAATGTCTTGATGGATGTGGTTGTGGCGGACATTCCTCCTCGATTTGGGATGCTCCTTTCTAGATCTTGGGGGGAAAAGTTGAAAGGTACTCTACAGTTAGATTTCTCCTATGCAACAATTCCAGTCTTTGGTCAAATGAGAAAGTTATATCGAGAGTAGAATATGAAATACATGATAACAAGCAAGGAGAAACCAATCAATCATCCTGTAAATTATGTACATACCGACTTAGAGTCGTTCTTTTTGTTTGCTGATAGTTTTAATGATATAGATAGTCAATTAGTTCAGGCAGAAGATATAGCAAAAATCACTAAGAATTTTAGAGAAGTTCTGCAGAAAGAAAGACGAGAGCAACAAGATACTGTTGAGCAATCAGCTAAAGACGATGGGCAGCAAACAGAAAAAACAGAGCTGGCGCAATTTCAGCACTTAGAGGAGGATGAAGATGGTCTTTGGAACATGGATTTTGATGGCACAGTGGGTAGTGATGGTGCTGGAATTGGTGTTTGGATACGTAGTCCATTTTCCGCTCCGGATAAGGTTCCAAGCAATGTGAGAGTATGTTCCTACAAACTAGCATTTGACTGTTCTAACAATGAAGCGGAGTATGAGGCTCTGATTGCTGGCCTTAAGATTCTAAGAAAGCTGAAAGCGAAAAGAATTGCAGTCTATGCTGATTCATAGTTGGTGATAAAGCAGGTAAAGGGTGATTTTCAAGCCAAGCATCCTCGCATGAGGGCTTACCGTAATGCAGTTTTAGACATTTTGAAGTTATTTTCAGATTGCACCTTAACGTGTGTGCCTCACATACAAAATGGTGTTGCTGATGGACTTGCTAAGGCAGCAAGAAATTTAAAAATCCCAATGAATTCCAGCAACAAGTTCGAGATCCATGTGAAGCACCGCCCCACTGTTCCAGACAATCAGAGATGTTGGCAAGTTTTTCAGGACGACGAGGAGATTAGTGATTTTCTGCAAAATAAGGGTAAGTTTAAAGACACCTCCATAGATACAGAACATGATGATGGTAATGATGATATAAAAATAAATCAAATGGAAGTGTTGCAACTTAAAGATAACATCATTCCTAAAGGATTGATTCCTTTAGAGGAACTCTTTGATCAAGACGATGTAGCCCGCAAACCGACATTGAGGCCGACCGAAAAAGGTGTTGAAGAGGTAAATATTGGGACAGCTGAAAATCCCAAGATGGTAAAGTTATCCAAGTCATTGTCACCAAAGATAAGAGCGGAGTATGTGAGATTGTTGTCTTCATTTTCTGATGCTTTTGCATGGGATTACTCAGATTTAAAAACATATGACACTAATATCATTCAGCATACTATCCCTATTAAACCAAATCAGAAGCCTTTCCGACAGAAGTTGAGGAGAATCAATCCGAAGTTGCTACCGTCGATTGAAAAAGAGGTAAATAGGTTGTATAAGTCAGGAATCATTGTGCCTATCAGATTTTCTGATTGTATATCAAATTTGGTGCCCATGAGAAAGAAGACAGGTGAGATCAGTTTATGTATCGATTTCAGAAATTTGAATAAGGTATCATTAAAAGACAATTATCCGCTGCCAAAAATGGAGCATATATTGCAACGAGTAGTTGGAGCATCAAGGATGTCACTACTCAATGGCTATTCAGGATATAATCAAATTTTAGTGCATGAGGACGATCGTGACAAAACTGCGTTCACCACTCCATGGGGAACGTTTCATTATGCAAAAATGCCATTTGGTTTGAAGAATGTAGGTGCCACTTTTCAGCGTGCAATGGACATGGCTTTTGCCAATGAGAAAGATGTATTTTTGGTTGTTTACCTTGATGATTTGACTGTGTTTTCAAATTCTGATGAAGAACATTTATATCATTCGAAAGTTGTTTTCCAGAAGTGCAGAAAATATGGCATTTCGCTGAATCCGAAAAAGAGTCTTTTTTCCATGGATGAAGGAAAACTCCTTGGCCACATCATATCGAAAGATGGCATTCATGTTGACCCTGCACGTGTTGAAGCCATCTAGCAAATTGAACAGCCCCGGAACAAGAAAGAAATACAGTCATTTAATGGTAAAATGAATTTTCTGCGTCGTTTCATTCCAAATGTTGCTGAGCATCTTAGAGAAATCACGAACATGCTGAAAAAGGACAGTTAGGTAAAGTGGACAGAAGAAGCGGTGAAATCATTCAATTTGGTAAAGTTAGCTCTTTCTTCAGCCCCTATTTTAATCAGCCCGGACTACACACAGGACTTCATTTTGTTTTCGTTTGCTTCTGAGCACACTTTGGCAGCTGTTTTAATGCAGAAAAGGGATGGAGTTGAGAAGCCCATTGCTTTTTTCAGTCGGATTATGAGGGACGGAGCGTTGAAATACAAAATTATTGAGAAACAAGCACTTGCTCTTGTAAAGGCCTTGAAATATTTCCATGTGTATATACTGCATTCCCACATTATAGCCTATGTTCCTAACGCAGCAGTTAAAGATGTTTTCGTACAGGCAGATCCAGAAGGAAGACGGGGCAAGTGGATCGCTGCATTGTTAGAATATGATGTGGAGATTAAACCGACCAAGCTGATCAAAGGACAAGGACTAGCCAAGCTCATGGCTGAAACAAATCTGCATGCTCTAGATATAAATTTGATCTCTGCCATGTCCGATGAAGATGAGGAGAGTACATCATTTCAGGTATCTGATATTTTTGTTTCTTCCCCTTGGTATGCTGACATTTTATACGTACTTCAGAATTTGTCTCCACCACCCAGGATGCCTAGAAATAAGAGTAGAACCTTGAAGTTGAGGGCTTCAAAGTTTTGCATATTGAATTCTGCATTATATTGGAAAGACCCTGGTGGAATGTTATTGAATTGTTTGGTAGAGGAGGAAGCCAAAAGAGTTTTGGAGGACTTTCATAGAGGAGACTGTGGGGGCCATCTGTTTTGGAAAACCACAGCGAATAATATTCTAAGGGCAGGTTACTATTGGCCTTCTTTGTTTTCTGATGTATATAAGGCTGTTAAGAATTGTCACGAATGTCAAATTTTCGAAGGGAAGCAGAAATTACAGCCTTTGCCTCTCAAACCAATTGAAGTCAGTGCACCATTTCAGTAGTGGGGGTTGGATTTCATTGGGGAAATCCATCCGGCATCTTCCGGACAGCATAGATGGATATTGACAGCAACGGATTACTTCACGAAGTGGATCGAGGCCATTCCCACTCGACAAGCCACGGATGCGGTAATTATCTCTTTTCTTGAAAACAATATTCTGTCATGTTTTGGGTGTCCTAGTAAGATAATCACAGATAATGCAGCGGCCTTCAAGTCAAAAAGGATGGTTGAATTTTGCTATAAGTACAACATCAGCTTGGGACATTCGACTGCCTACCATCCGCAAGGAAATGGCTTGGCGGAATCTTCAAATAAGTCTTTGGTAAATATCATTAAGAAATTGCTGGAAATCAATAAAAAGGGTTGGCACAAGAAATTAGTGAATGCACTTTGGGCTGATAGGGTAAGTCAGAAAAAATCTATCGGCATGTCTCCTTTCGAGTTGGTGTATGGGGTAGACACAGTTTTTCCCACTTCTCTTGCTGTCCCGGTAGTCAAATTGCTTCAGGAAGCCGGTAGTGAGGAAGATCCCATGCAGCGAAGGATAAATCAGATGATTCATTTACAGCAGACACGGGAGGAGGTCTTTCAAAATACATTCAAGTTGCAGGAGCGCATTAAGAAGATTTATGACAAGAAGGCAAAAGCAGATAAGTTTCAGTTGGATGAGGTGGTCCTAAAGTGGGATGCTCGGAATGAAGATAAGGGAAAGCACGTCAAATTTGAAAACCTTTGGAATGGTCCTTTTAAGATTGCAGCGTATCGTGGTCAGAACGCCTTTCTTCTCAAGGAAATGAACGGGGATGATTGTCCTGGAGGGCCGATCAATGGTCGGCTGCTCAAGCGATACCACTTCTGAGTATTTTCTGCTGATTTCATCATCATTGTATATATCGTTTTACTTCTGTTTCATCGCAAGTGTGGACTAATCTCTTTTCTTCAGTCTGGGGCCCGAAGCGAAGGCTATAATTTTGGAGAAGGAGGTTAGTTGGTTTGAAGTTTTTCAAGTTAGTTTTATCAGTCTTTTCAGTTTTAAAGTCTAGTCAGTTTTTCTCAGTTTTCAGTCAATAAATGTGTCCAAGGTTTTGTGTTATCTGTTGAAATAATGACTCCATCGCCCAATGGATGAAGGCACTGCCTAGCTCTTCCAGAGATTTGCCGTTCTTGGCATCTCCTTAGAGCCACCATCCCCATTGGAGCCAATGTTAGAGTCGGTCCTTACAGCCCTCCGTCAGAGATCATTTCGCTTTTTGCATATCATTTTTAGGTGTCTCGCTCATTCCACTTTGTTGCATTTCGCTAGGGGCATGCCATTGACTGACGAGAGGGTCTGGTCGTCTTGTATTTCCTCATGCTTGTACCTGCAGGGCTAATTAAAATTCCTCAAAAATCACTGAAGTTCAGGTCACGTCATTCATGGTCATAAATGATTGTTTTCGTCAACAAGAGTCATTAGTCCTAGAGTCTAGGGTTTTTCAGTCTTTTGATACATGTGATAAAAGCCCGCAGGCCATGAGGTTGGTTTGGAAAAGGTTTCTATTTCATATTTTTATTCTCAAAAACATTTGAAGACATTTCTAGTTCAAAACTCTGTTTTGAACTAGAAACTGTCAAATTTATTTTTGTAATAATTATGTATTTGTTCCACCATAGAAAGTTCAAAGCAAGCCTCTGGTCTTTGCCAAAGCCAAAATTCCAAAATCCCTACAAAAACAACCAAGTTTCATCAGTCCAAGACTCAGAAAAAACAATGAAAAGCCAAAAGACAGCATTGTATTAAGTGATAAAGTGCCAAAATTGCCAAACATTACAAAGTGGGTTATGGAGCAAATTGAAATCAAATTTGATTTTTATGAGATATTTTTCAACCTATATATACCATGGAGGACAAGTCATTTTCACAAATTCCCAAGGCAAAGTTCGAATTGGTGAGTTGAAGGGCGAAAACTTGTTTTCCAAGCTGTGGGGTTGGAGTGGAAGTGCGCGCGGCGCACATAGGAGGCGCGCGACGCACATACCGTGCGCGACGCACTAGGCTTCACAGGCCTGTGCAAATTTGCACGCGTGCGGCGCACTGGGTAAGCGCGCGACGCGTAGAGTTTCAAGGCCGAAAATTTTTTCTCCTTCGCCCAAATTCATGCCAAATTGCCTCGATTTGCTTGCAAGTAGGTTCCTCATGCTTACTTAGTGAATTTTGGACATGATTATGGTGTTTTGAAAATGAAAAAACAAGTGTTTAGTGTGGTGAGATATAAACCCTATGTTCATTGCTAAATCACTCCCTAGGGTTTTGAAACAAATGTTAGTGATTTTGTGGGGGTTTCCAAACTTGTGTTGTTGATATATATGCTCATGCCATCTACTGCCAGTGGTGTCCCTGCTCATTATTTACCTTAACCTCACGCTCTCTCTTTGCCATTACATCACTGCTGTCATTGTTATTGCCATTGTCATTTACACACTGTTTATCATTCATGTTATGACATAGTCCCATTTTCACTTGTCCACATCCTCCATTGACATTGTCAAAAACTGCAAGGGCTATTGTCACTTTTGTTCCTAATAGTTATTTCCCCCACATTACACTCTTTTCTACTCACTTGTCAAATCCCCTTATAATCAAAGCAGTGATTGTTTTTCATGCAAACTCATTTGACAGAACCATTATCATTGTGGCTTTCCTATAATACTTTGATACACATGTGACACATTTGGGAGTAAAGCATACACTGAACTCTTGTCTTCACTATACCTATATCAGCATATATTTTGCAAACATCTTGATTTCAGCGCCATGTCAGAGACGGATTCAGTTTATGAGCAGGAGTATGACATTGATTCCATAGCAGAGGTTAATGTGCCATGGAGGTCTCACAAGAGTGGCAAAAGTGGTAGGCATGTCAGGGAGGAGCCTACTTCTTTGGCTCAATTGCAGGCTTGCTCGCTTGCAATGGATTGTTTCCAACATCAGTCATGTTTCCAGTACTGTGAGATGATTTCACAAACCCATCATCATCATGAGCTAGCTCGTCTATTTGTTCTACATTTACATGATGGTCGGGTAAACCTTGCCGGAGTTAACTTCATTCTGTCACCAGAGACCATTGCTCAGGCCACCGGGATACCAAACATAGGAGAGGAATGGAACAAACGACAGCAGCTAGAGAAATCCTACTATGAGCCATACATCAAACCTGGGTTTATGAGGCAGCTGAGCAGGGTATTTCCATTCATATTTCTGAAGGATGAGTTTGCACCATTGATGAAACTCATCATTCGATATTTCAGTTGCGAGGGCAGATTCTCACGCCTCTATGCGTACCATGTCCGTTTGTTGATGCATTTCACGAGGGTACGTATGATGAACATTCCATACTTCATGTATCGCAACATAGAGCGGATGACATTTCTTGTACAGAAGAAGACCCCAGCACAACAGCATAGCAGCATATATCATTACTCGCTGATCAAAATCATGGTGGTACATCAGTTGACACAGCAGGGCATTACTTGGGAGGATTTCATCTCTCGTGACTTCTTCGCAGCGCCACAGCCGCCTCCCGAGGTAGTTCATGATGAGGGAGAGCCTTCACACCAGCTTGACATTCCTGAGACCGAGCATATCAGTGCTCTAGTGTATGTGACATATCAGCGAGGCCACAGAGCCTTATTTGCAGCTACACGACGAGTACTATCTCCACCCGGGGTGGAAGGGATCTCGTTGACTTCATCAACAGCGCGAGTATTATCTCCACATGATGTGGAAGGGGTCTCACCTTCTTCTTCAGCACAGGTACAAATTCAGGACAGAATCAAGAGGCCTATGCATGATGAGGGCCCATCAGGCGGTCAAGACACTGATTTCACATTCATCGATGTTGATGCGAGCCCTCCTAGCTCGAAGCTGAAAGAGATCATCCAGGAGCAAAAGGCCGAGAATGACACGCTAAAAGAGAAATTTCAGAGATCTCAGTGGGTGATAAACTACCTGGAGTAGCGTAACAAATAGCTAGAGGACCAACACACACTTTTAGAGCTGCGGCGAATCCGTGAAGATCGACAGTTGGCCCGGAAGAGACCTGGTGATATGACACCGTCTGATCGAGATACTTGCCTCACGCATGTTAACATTCATCTGGAGAATTTTTTTTCAAAGGCCAACAGAGAAAAAGACATGCTCCGTCACATGAAAGGTCATTATTGGGCCTACATGCACGTCTTCAAAGCAAAAATGAAGATTCTGAAGAGGAGGTTGAGCAGAGCACTAAAACGGCGGAAGAGGCCTGATCCACTCCGTATTTTGGTTGAGGCTTCACTGTCTGGGCATGATACATGATGGAGGGTCTTCGCTCTGAATTTGAGCAAATTTGAAGAATTTTTTGTCATTTTGGAAAATTTTGGTCTCAAAACAGGTTTTTCAGCCCAACGCATAGCGCTTCGACGCGCGCGCTTATGATTGGGAAACTTGCTGGAGGAAAAATTTATATTTTTGGATTTTTCATGGTAATTTATGCATGCTCCAATATGGAAAAATCATTTCACCAAGTTCTGGATGATCAAAAGGGCCAAAAACACCATGAAAATCACCTTTCTGCCACCTTTTTCAGCAGCAAGAAGTACTTGTGGGAGAATGAATTTTTGGAAGGGAAAATGAGCTCCAAATTGGGAAATTCCACTTGTGTTGGATAGCATACATCCAGGTATTTCCAAAAATCTATCATGAGCTTTATTTTGATGTCGGGAAGTGCCCCAAACGCAGGCTGAAAGGCGCGCGACGCATAGACATTTTTGGCTAATTTTTCATCTTCCAGCTCAGGATTTTGGCCAGTTGGACCAGTTTTGATTATGGATGTAATTTTTGAATTATCTTGATGTAATTTTGTGGTTTGCATGTAAATTTGATTCAATTTTACCTATTCTAGATGATTCACTCCCAAAAAAGTGAAAATCAAGTCAAAGAATCAGTTTCCTTCCTTTTAGAGGCAAGTTGTTTGGCTGCCTAGATTCTAGCTCCTTGTTTAGAATTAGTTGAAACTACTCCTAGAAGGAGGAATTCGACCCCTAGAGGCATGGAAAGGGGTTAGGATGGTCTATATGATGTAATTTTTGAGACATTCTATAGGTTGGACTCTTGGGAAAAGTTTGGCACACTTTTGTACATATTTTTCACATTTTGGCTAAGGAAAGATCAGAGGTTTTGCAGCGCCTGTTGGGATTCTTGTGGCTTTCAGTTATTGATGGTGTTTTCTCTAAGTTTATTGTAATTTCTTTCATGTTTGATGTATTCCATTCCCTTCTTATGCTTCTGAAACTAAATGAATGAGTAAATGAGGTAGAATCCATTGATTTCAGTGCTCTGCCTTTAAATTTGTTTAGTTTTACAAGTTTTCGCCTGTTTGGAGAGGATTCCTGTTCTCCCTTGACCTCTTTATCTCCTTGTAATTCTGATCCATCCATACACATAATCAAAAGCATCAAGACTACTGCCTACCTCGCCCCAACTCGAATTCTGCAAAGATCTGGCCTCATCCCTGAGCCTAAAATTGTTTTTCCCATTTTTTCAACAAAAAAAACCCAAAATCAAAATCAAAATTTCCTATATCTTTACTAGCCTAAAATCAGTATTCATTATAAGTCATCTCAGCCCTTTTGAAGACCTTTTGCCGAGATAGACCCGGGGAGAGCCCTCTCCTGTCCTCGTAGGGCTAGCTACGAGGCGGAGCGTGGTTTGATGTAGCCTTGAGTTTTACCTTATTTCAGCCTAAGGTAGATTTGAGCGCTAACACTATGTTTGATATTAACACTTAGATAAGGTGTTCAAACGAACAGAGTCTACTCTTATGGCTTAGCTAGCTAATTCCTTCAAGGTTTGATAAGGCTCTGTGAGAATCCTAAGGGTTACTTAGTTTATCACTGATTCGAATAAGGCCTATCATAATTACCATTTGCTTTGGTAGTGCTTGAAGAGAGCTACTTATACTATACTGGACAATGAGTGTTTTTCTTTAAGGATTTTACTCAGTGTCCCACCGTGATCTCCATTATGTTGGAGTCCTGTGTTTTGATAGAATGGCTAACCAAAAGACAAGGCAACATTAGAACCAATCTTTAGAGTTCTAGGATATAGTCCTCCTGTTCTCAGAGAGGGATCTCTCAAATTGTTTGCAAAGGTATATCTTGTTTTCTTTTAAGTATTGATTTTAGACTAGTTATGAAGTACAAGTATTGTTTGATTTGTTTTTTTGGTTGAATTGATACTGCAAAACATGAAAGGTCTAGGAAAGATAGGTAGAAAGAGGAAATATCTGTTTCATTGGGCAATGGAGTCAAAATGAAGTTGGTAACAGGCTCACAAATGGATATGGGATATCAAAGGGCAAATCTAACTTGGCCACAGGATCCTTTAGTTTTTTAAATGAGGTGAACATTAATGATCTTGAAAAGAGAGGTTTAATTCTCAACAAAGGGAACTTGAAAACATAACTTGAACATGAAGTGGCATTTGATAGACAGGGCTAACCATGAATTCTACAAACCACACTTTAAGCAAATAATGGCTTCAAGACAACTTTTAAAATGAAATCTAAGATTCAGGGAACTCCTTATTTCCTCAAAGATTTTATTTCAAAGGAATTAGAAAACATGAAAGATTCACTGAAAATTGCAGGCATAGAAGAGGGAACTCCTAAACATCCATGATTACAACTATAAAGACCTTTGATACAACTATTCTAGCAGGAACGAAGGGTATGATTAAAACAGACATCTTTGGCAAACTACAAACAATGGTACTTCAAAGGGAGACTTCAAAAACAGTTTTCAAGTGGCAACAGACAAGTAGGGAAAACCATAAATCATGTTGAAACCAACTATTTGAACTATTAAAGAAATAAACAAGCATGAGGACTAAAGAGAAAGATTGAAGACTCTAAAATACCTCAGCAGAAGAAAACATAGAACAGTGAAGGATAAATAGGTCTAAGGTGCTTCCAGGAGTCATTTCTTAGCCTAAAATTTGTATCCTACTATAATAAGAAATTATGAAACATAATGAAAATAGGAAAGACAACAAACAGTTCAGAATACATCACCAACAACCAAGCTCAGGGATCCAATGATAGAGCCTTCTCAAGAACAAGCATGTCACACCACTATTAAGCTTCCAAGACTTCAATTTCTTCTTCAACTTCGAATAGACTATGTATTATTTCAGAGAGTTTCAGTATTACAACTAGTGATCAACCAACCTGTATCTTATCTTCTTCAGAAGTATTTATAGAGGAAATCAGGAGGTGGAAGAGTTTTAGGATTGGAGTGTAATAAATTCTACACTAAATGCAACTCCTAGCCTTGAAAACCATGCAAGGCCTAAGGCAGGAGAGCATTGAATTATGATTCTGTTCCATTTACTATGTTTCTGCCTTTTTAGGCCTAATGGGAAAAAATATTGACTTCGAGGCTTATTTATCTTTTACAGTAACTTCACTGAAAATTTGAAATATCTTCTTCTATTTCAAATAACTATTCAGTTGTCTTTAGGAAAACATCTTTGAAATAAGAAATAGCTATGCCTTCCTTGATTTCTTTGAGGCTGCAGGTGGCTTTTGGTAGCTGGAGAGAACTCAATTAGCCTCTGATGTGGTAGTGGAGGCTTTTCGGACTGATAGATTTCTTTGTTTTATTCTAAAACACCTTTAATCTATATTTTCTCTGTGTTTTAGGCCTAATTAGGCTTAATTTTTCTCTTCAAGTCTTCATATTGTTTTTTACTGTGTGGATTAGGCCTTTGATAGTCAAATTTATGCCTTAATTCCTTAAAACTGTGTTAAAAATCTTTCATTGTTCCTCTCTTCTCTGATTTTATCCTTTGACACTGATACTCTTTGACTGTTTGATATTCACTGTGTTTTACTGTGTCTTGCAGGCGAGCAGAGATTTTGTGACTTCAAAAATTCTCATGAGGCATAGGTGGAATCATAATTTGAATCATATGGATTCACCTTCTTCATGAATAAATGGCCTAGGGATCGTCATCCCTGGCTTTTGTTTCATTTTAAAAATGTGAACAAAACCTTAATAACCTACAAAAAAATGAACAAAAATTAAGAAAATCTATGAAAAATGGGTTAAAGGATGCTTTGGAGATCTCGGCTGCGAGATTAAATCATGGTCGTTGGATGAAAACAACCAACGGTCGAGATCGCTTAATGGGGTTAATTGGGAGGCGATTAGGTGATTGAAGTTTAAGATTAAGTCTAGGTCGTTTGATCAAGACAATGAATGGAAGATACTGATCGGGAGTTTATAATGCAGAGGGGGAAATGGCATAATGAAAGGGGGGAAATTTAATCGGGATAGTCGATCTTCGGAGATCAACGATGGAGAAGTATCGGTGAAATGCTCGAGGGAATAGGTCAATGACAAATGAAATGGGGGTGAGAATAGATGAGAGCCATTCTATCAAAAGGATGAACGATGGGGATCAAAAGGTGAAACGTTAATGCATTGGAGAAGGTGGTTTAGTGGAAAATCAGAACAATTTTCGCATTATTTTTTGGGTGGTATGCGTTTTTCACAAAAAAAACACGATACAGTGTGTTTCTTGACACGCGTCCCTCCCATTACCACCCATTTCGCGTAATTCTGGAATGTTAATGTTCGGGCATAGAAAAAACTCGATATGGAGTTTCAGTCATTAGATGAGGGGCAGCAAATCCAATGGTGCGGATTGCACGCGATGGAGGGGAAGATGCACAGATGGAAAGGTAGGTGAGGTCAAATTAAGGTTTAAATGTGAACCGTTGGATCAGGGGAAAGGATGGCGGAGATCTATCGATGGGGAAGAAATGAAAAGGGCTAGGTGTGAAGAGTGTGTTATTGCCTAAATCTACCTTAGGCTGAAGGAAGGCAGATTTCAGGGTAACATCAAACCACGCTCAGTCTGGTAGCTAGCCCCACCAGACCATGAGAAGGCTCTCTCTGGGTCAATCTCAACAAAGATAATCAATAAGGCTTGAGATGACTTGAAATAAAGGCTGATTTTAGGCTAGGTATATAAGTAAAATAATTTACTTTTGATTTTGGGGGTTTTTGTTGGAATCAAAGGGAAAGGCAGTTTTGGGTCCGGGGATGAGGCCTAGTTTTTGTAGAGTTTTGAATGGGGCAAGGAAGGCAATTGTTTTGATGCTTAGAATTGAATGAAATGGATAGCTCATACTAACGAGGAGTTGAAGAGGGAAATAGGTTTCAAGAATCCTCTTCAAAAAGTTGAAAACATGGAAAATTAAACAAAACTTCAAGGCAGAGCACTGCAAATCTAATGAATTCCACCTTTATGACTTTTTTGTTTAACTTAAGAAGAAATGAGAAGGAAGATGATACAAATGAAACATCAGTAAACTTACAATCACAGAGAGAAACACACCATCAAAACATAGAGCCACATGGATCCCAAAGAGTGCTGCAAACCCTGGTCTGTTCCTTTGCCAAAATGCAGAGATGAAATGTACAATGAAGCTCAAAGCAATCCCAAGTGTCCAACCTATGCTAATGACTGAAAAATTACAAGATATAGAAAAAAATAACTCATCCCCAACCTCTAGGGGTCGATCTCACCATTCTAGGACCATTCTAGGAGCTGTTTCAACAAGATCTAAACTAAGAACTGGAAAGTAGGCAATGAAACAGCTTGCCTCTATGAGATAGGAAACATATTCATTCATTTACATTTCACTTTTTGGTGAATAAATCTACTTGAATGAGTAAAAATGTGCCAAAATTACATAAAAGTCATGAAATTACATCAAGTTACATCAAGAGCTGTACATATGAGGATACAAAAGTCAAACTGGCAAAAACTAGGCGAAAATTTGAACTGCTGAGTGAAAATCGGGCCAAATTTCCCAATGCACCGCGCCTGAAATCTATATGCATAGTGCCACTTTGAGGCTGATTTTGAGGGCCTTCCTGAAGTTAAAATTGAGCGTAGGATAGCTCGTTGGAAATCTCTACCTGTCTACTTTTCAACCCAAGTGGAATTTCTGAATTTGGTTTCCATTTTCCCCTCCAAAAATGAGTTTTCCCAACAATGCTTCCTGTGTGTCCAAAAAGGGGCAGAAAGGTCATTTTTAGGGTGTTTTTGACCCTTTCGACAACCCAAAACTTGTCAAAATCCTTAGGTAATGGGTATAAATGCATAAATTTTGATGAAAAATCCAAAAATGCAAAGTTTTCTTCAAGAGGAGCTGCCAATTATAAGCGCGCGCAAAGTGGCACTACGCGTCAGGCAGAAAAATCTGTGTTAATGCCAAAAAAAATCAAAATTGACAAAAAGTTTCCCAAATTTCTTGAAATTTGGGCTGAATGTCCACCATCAAGTGCTATGCTGAGCCAAAGAAGCTTCGACTAAAATTTGGAGTCTATCATGCCTTTTGTGACGCTTTAATGCCCTTTTTAGTCTTGCTTTTAGGATCTTCATCCTCGCTTTGCAAACATGATTTCACGCCCAATAATGGTTCTTCATGTACCTGAGCATGTTATTTTCCTTGTTTTCCTTCTCCAATAGCTTCTCAAGATGAATATTGACCCTCTCAAGCCAAGTCTCTCTATCCGCCTCAATCTCCCGCTCAATGGATGTCATCTCGATTTGGCTTCTTTGGGCAGCTTGCCGATTATCATGGATGTTTTGCAACTCCATAATTGTTTGCTGATCTTAGAACTATTTGTTTGGATGCTGTAGGTAATTTATGATCCATTGGGCTCTTTGCAATTTGACGATCAATGTGTCAATCTCTGCCTTCTGCTCCTGAATAGTCTCTCTCAACTTTGAGCTTGGAGAGCTCAAATCCTCATCAATCAGTATGAAACCTGTGTCTTGGCCTCCTGAAGGGCCCTCATCCTGCATGGGCCTCTTACCTCTATCATGCACCTGTACCTGTGCTGCTGATGATGGCAACGAGACCCCTTCCACCCCAGGTGGAGATAGTACTCACAGGGCTGCTGCAAATAATCCTCTAGTGCCTCTCTGATAAGTGATATACATCGGCACACTAGTAGTCTCTGCCTCCTGACCTCCATACTGATGTGAAGGTTCACCTGCATCATGGAAAACCTCTGGAGGAACCTGAGAAGCTGTGAAGAAATCATGGGAAATGAAATCCTCCCATGAAATACCCTACAATCCAAGCCAATGTACAACCACGATCTTGATGAGTGCATAGTGATAAATACTGTTGTACTACTACTCGAGGGTTTTCCTCTGCACAAGAGTGGTCATTCTCTCAATGTTCTGGCACATGAAATAAGGAATGTTCATCATCCTCAACCTTGTGAAATGCATCAATAACCTGATGTGGTAGGCATAGAGGCGTAAAAACCGACCCTCACAACTGAAATATCTAATAATGAGTTTCATCAGAGGCGCATAGGATTCCTTTAGGAACCAGAATGGGAACACACTGCTGATTTGCCTCACAAAGCTAGGCCCGATGTATGGTTCATAATGCACTCTATCCACTTGTTGTCTTTTGTTCCACCGTTCACCCACATTCGGTATTCCGGTGTCAAAGTGAAATTTACACAAGCAAGAGTTACCTAACCATCATGTAAATTCAATACAAACAAACGAGCCAACTCCTAATGATAATGAATCCAACAATCATTTCACAAAACTGATAGCATGAATGCTCTTGAAAACATGCCATGGAAAGTGGGCAAGCCTGTAATTTAGTCAACGAGGTGGGCTCCTCTCTCACATGTCTGCCACCTTTACAAGGCCTTCTAGGTGCATGTAGCTCAGTGGTGGAATCACTATCTGGGTCACATGATGTATTAGTGTCTGTCTCCATGGTGTTCAAGGTCTATGCAAGGTGTATGCTGGCTTGCATGAGATGAAAATGAGAATTTGGGTGTTTTTGTTTTAATTGCCAAATGTATGGTAGTATGGGAGGGATTGTGGGGAAATAGGGGAGTAGGAACAATGAAGTCTTTTCAACTGGAATTTTCCTTTTGAAAACTTGTGATTTGACAAATGTAGAGACAAGGGATAGCCACTTGATTTTTCGGATAAACTTGGGATTTGGGGAAACTGTTACAAATGGGATAGGGACAATGGGAATGATAGGAAATGAAATGACTTTAGGGATAAGGAGATAGGCTTAGGAATTATTGTAGTGATGAGATAATAGTGAGGGGGAGGAAAAAAAAGGTGATGGGAATAGAAAGATTGATACCAAAACAAGTTTAAAACTCTAAGGAAGCAATTTTTCAACAAAATGATAGGGTTTAAGTTTTGACATTCAAATTATCATAATCCATTTTCAAACATTTGTGAATAGAAATTATAAGTTCACATGAACTTACTTGGACAAAATAGACCGAGTGCTTTGGAATTTTTTGGAGGCAATGACAAAATTTCATTTTTCGGCCCAATGCGCCGTGACCACTACCCGGTGCGTCGCGCCCCTTCAATGCACCATGACAATTCAAAAACACACAGCGCAGAGCGGCCCTAGGCACCGCGCTCAGTCTATGCACCGCGACAGTTGCCCAATGAGCCACGCCAGTCAATTTCACCACAGTTTGGCCTCCAAACCTATTTCTTCACTCCTCCACGATTTTATTTGGCTCATTGATGTCTTTGGTATGCAAATGGAGTTTTGAATTTGGAAATATCTTATATATACCAAAGATTTTGATTTTTGATTTGAAAAACCCAGTTTATAATGTTTGAAAACTTTGGCACTTTTCAAATGAACTTTGTTTTGCTTACTTTTTTATTTTTGAACTGAATGATGAATTTCTTGTCTGTTTTGTGGGGATGGATGGCATGGAGTTTTGGCAAAGGTGACCAGGGCTGCAAATGAAGCATTATTACAACCGAATATCTTAAAAATTACATTGCGTTTGTTACAAAAGGACAAAATAGACAATTTTTCTTCAAAACAGAGTTTTGAAGAAAAAGCATTATCAAGCATTATGATGATGAAATTTTTGCAGTGAAACCTTATTTGAAGCTTCCTCATGTGCCTGCTGACATTATTAGACACTCTGTAGACCAAATTAATGAAACCCTAGACCTAATGAGACTAAAAACCCTAAATTGACTCTTTGCCAACCAAGAGACCAAACATGACTGTAAATGATTTTGATGAACAGAACTAAGCCAGCAGGTACAAGACATGAGGAATATGAGTGACAAGACCTTTTCGTCAGATGATCCATGCTCCTAATGGAATGCAGCTGATTGAACTAAATGAGACACCTAAAATGAAATGCAACAAGAGAAATTTTATCTCTGACGGAGGGATTAAGATACTGACTCTAACATTGGCTCCAATGGGGATGGTAGCTCCTTGGAGGTGCCAAGAACTATAGATCTTTGGAAAGTAGACAGTGCCTTCATCCATTGGGCAATGGAGTCAAAAAATCAAGCTGAAATGCATGACTGAAAACTGATGACTTGATGACACAAATTGACACTCACTCAACTAAAAACTGACTCGATACTTAAACACAACCAACAAACTGGAAAAAATGCTCAATATGGAACTTATTCATCAAAACCTACTCTAACAGTTTCATTCATCATCTGATCAAGTGAAATGAAACAACCAATGCAACCAAGTAAGTATTCCAGCTGCTGTTTGAATTCTCCGCAAGTGCTCATTTATGAACAACAAGAGAGAACTACTTAAAGGCAACTCCCATGAAAACTTGTGAACAGATCCGTTGAATACTATGGATTCTCTATCCGCCTCCAAAAACACTGCATAAGGATCTTGAAATTCATGCACACTGGGACTTAGCTCATCCAATGGATTACTTTTCTTCTCCTCATACCATGAATGCAAACTTTGATCTGAGCTTTGTGATGAGACTCCTGCTGAAAATGACAAAGAGACCGGCTGCCGGATCAAGTTTGTATCAGTACACATTTCAAGCTTACATATAGTCAATGGAGAAAGACTTTGACTGCAAACATCATCCAACACATCAGCTATTGGATCGTGAAAAACTTGAAAAGACTGCTGCAACCCATTTTCTATTAGTTCCGATGAGATTACATGATTTCCTACAAGCTGCTCATTTGAAGATTTACTATGCAATTTACCCTTCAAAAACTGAAATGATTCAAAACAAAATGGTACGGAATCATCTTGTATCATTTGATCATATGTGCCAGCTTCCAAGTCTTCATCTGCAACTTGACAATCAATGGCATTCGGGGGCTGCAAATCTGAATATGAGAAATCTTGAACAAAGTTTTCATTGCCCTCAAGATGGTCCAAATCAAGACTTGTTGACAGTTGATTTCTGATTGCATGGAAGTTGTCTCTGATGAACTGAAACGAGTCAAAACAAAAAGGCAAAGATCCTTCACTTACTTCAAAATTTGCTGCACTTTCCTCATCATTGTCATAGCTGATATGCATCGGTTGATCACTGTACTCAAGCTACTGAAAGTGAACTTCCTCCTTCCACAAACTAGCTGTTGATTTGTCTGCAAGATTAGCTTCTGTTTGGAGAACATAATCATCATCATACTGATCAAACTGAGGCAAATCATCGGTATAAAACACATCATCAAGCATACATGTCAAATCAACAGATCTCTCTTCTCCAAGATGATCTACAAAACAATCATTATCAGATCTATGACAACTGGGATAAGAAACAAAATGTTTTGGATCAACAACTTGTTCTTCTTCAATCATCGAGCCATGGGCTTGAACATTATACTCATTCCTTGTGGTGATATTTTGCATCATCTCTTCCACTGCACTTACCAACATGTCAAGCTTTACCTCTAGAGATGTCGATTTCTCCGGATCTATGTTTTTCATTTCTTCTTCCTTCAACCTTGCCCTTCAGATCCGAAAATGAGCCTCTACATCTACTGCACTGTTATGCATCTCTTCAAGTGTTGCAAGATTCCTTTCTCTTAGAGAAACTCCATTTCCGGATGAAAGGCACCAGGGTAGTGCAAGAGAGCAGATCCAAGAGGAGGCCTTATATCAACTGGCATCAAATAATAAACTTGGTTAAATTTGGCAGAAAACTATTGTACTGTCTCCCCTGGCAGTATTTTTAGCTAGTTATACTTTTCTATAATTAAGAAAGGGTTCTGTCTAATCACCCACCTATCGAGGAAAACTTTGACAAACTACTAGAAATCTAAGATGCTCGCATCAGGTAGGGCTTTGAACCAACCCTTGACTTTGCCTTGCGAAGAAAGAGAAAAAAGCCTAATACTGACATCCTCTTCATCAACTTCAAAAAGGTCAAGAAAAGACTCAAAATTCAGAACATGTCTCTCAGCACTGATGTTGTTGTGTTCACCATCAAATCTTGGTAGATATAGGTCATGATATTTAGGGAAAGCATGGGATATAGGAGGTAAAATCAGAGGCTGGTATCGATCTGGAATTTTACAAGGTATAGGGGTATGTACAGAAGGTATAGAATCAGTCTTGGTCTCTTGAGTTTCATCATTTTGAAGATGGTCATCACAATATTCGGAAGAAAGGACTTGATCAAGCTCAAAAGCATGCAAATCTTTGGTATTCACAATCTTCAAAGGGAAGCAATCAAATGCAGGCCGAGGATCTTTTCTCAAATACAATATACTTTGCAAATCCTTCTTGATATTCTCGGGAAAAGAAAAGAAATAATTTATGATAAAGAACAAAATGTCTTGGATTAAATTCCAACTTGAATACCTGATCTTTCCATATTGTCCTTTCATGTTTCTGCTGGTCAGGTTAATTCTCCAATGGAGTCCTTGGATCTAATCTTGAAACTGATTTAGAGTCACCAAGTGAATGATTTCAGTCTTCTGATGTCTGATCGTTTTCCACCACCAACAATCAGATCTGAACTTGATTACATTTTACTGAGGAACTAGATGTTCAGTTCATAAACTAGACCGGAGATTGACTAAAGCAACATTCATCTACTTTCGCTAATGCAAAGCAAGAGCGTTTCGAAGGCTACCTGGCTAACTTCATGCTCCGTCTGTAGTTTATAAAGCAAACAACAAACTTTCTCTTCCCCAGTATGGTCGCCACATTAGAATTCTGAATATTCAAAATGTAACTATCAATGGATCTATTAGCTTGTTCAATTTCAAGGTACTTGATAAACTCTGGATTTATGACAGTAGAATCAATAACACTTTCAGGCTTAGTCTCAAACAACGACAACTCAAATTTTTCATCAAATTCAAGATCTTAAAGGTACTCAAACACAGCGGGACATGAATGAGATTTAAATATAGGAATCACAGGACTTTCTCAGTGAAGAATTCTTGAAATAATATTGGGATTTTCATACACTAGAGGTGGATCGGTATCCAGATTTGCTCTAGTATGTCTTCTGGAAGCCAATGTGTTGAATTATTTTGAAAAATCAAAGGGACAAAACCAACTTGTTCAGCCTATAAAATTCTAAACTCATCATCCAAAGTCTAGAATGATCTGATGTACTGGGGGAAATTTAAAAGTTAGATGTTATGTTTACAAACTAGACCGGAGATCGACTGAAGCAGCGCTTATCTACTTTTGCTAATGCAAAGCAAGAGTGTTTCAAAGGCTACCTGGCATAACTTTAGGCTCCGTCTGTAGCTTATAAAACAAATAACACTAACAATCAAACCATTTTAATCCCCAGTATGGTTGCCACTATGTTATTGCCTAAATCTACCTCAGGCTGAAGGAAGGCAGAGTCTAGGGTAACATCAAACCACGCTTAATCTGGTAGCTCGCCCTACCAGATCAGGAGAGGGCTCTCTCTAGGTCAATCTCAGCAAAAATAATCAGTGAGGCTTGAGATGACTTGAAATAAAGGCTAATTTTAGGCTAGGTATATATGTAAAAGAGTTTGATTTTGATTTTGGGGGTTTTGTTGGAATCAAAGGGAAAGGCAGTTTTGGGTCCGGGGAGGAGGCCTAGTTTTTGCAGAGTTCTGAATGGGGCAAGGAAGGAAATTGTTTTTATGCTTTGGATTGAATGAATGGATAGTTCAGACTGGTGGGGTGCTGAAGAGGGCAAGAGGCTTTCAATAATTCTCTTCAAATAGATGAAAACATGGAAAATTAAACAAAACTCAAGGCAGAGCAAAGCAATCTAATGAATTCCACCTTTAATACTTGTTTGTTTAATTTAAGAAGAAATAGGAAGGGAAATGGTACACATGAAATATCAGTAAACTTAAAATCACTGAGAGAAACACACCATCAAAACATAGAGCCACATGAATCCCAAAGAGTGCTGCAAAACCTGGTCTATTCCTTTGCCAAAATTGCAGAGATGAAATGTACAATAAAGTGCCAAGCAATCCCAAATGTCCAACCTCTGCTAACGACTGAAAAATTACAAGATATAGACCACACTAACTCATCCCCAGCCTCTAGGGGTCAAGCTCACAAGTTTAGGAGCTGTTTCAACAAGATATAATCTAAGAACTGGAAAATAGGCAGTGGAACAACTTGCCTCTATAAGATAGGAAACTGATTCATTCAGTTACAATTCACTTTTTGGTGATTGAATCTACTTGGATGAGTAAAAATGTGCCAAAATTACACCAAAGTCATGAACTTACATCAATTTACATCAATATTTTCACATATGAAGATAAAAAATTCAAACTGGCCAAAACTAGGCAAAAATCTGAGCTGTTGAGTGAAAAAGGAGCGAAAATTCCCAATGCGCCATGCCTGAAATCTCTATGCGTCGCGCCACTTTGAGGCTGATTTTGAGGGCCTTCCCGGAGTTCAAATTTAGTGCAGGATAGCTCGTTGGAAATATCTTCCTGTCTACTTTCCAACCCAAGTGGAATTTCTGAATTTGGTTTCCATTTTCCCCTCCAAAGATGAGTTTTCCCAACATTGCTTCCTGTGTGTCCAAAAAGTGGCAGAAAGGTCATTTTTAGGGTGTTTTTGACCCTTTAGGAAACCCAAAACTTGTCAAAATCCTTAGGTAATGGGTAGGCATGCATAAATTTTCATGAAAAATCCAGAAATGCAAAGTTTTCTTCAAGAGGAGCTGCCAATTATAAGCGCACGCCAAGTGGCGCTACGCGTCGGGCGGAAAAATCTGTGTTAAGGCCAAAAAATTCAAAATTGACAAAACGTTTCCCAAATTTATTGTTAGGCTAGGTATATAAGTAAAAGAGTTTGATTTTTATTTTGGGGGTTTTGTTGGAATCAAAGGGAAAGGCAATTTTGGGTTCGAGGATGAGGCCTAGTTTTTGCAGAGTTGTGAATGGGGCACAGAAGGAAATTGTTTTGATACTTTGGATTAAGTGAATGAATAGTTCAGACCGGTGAGGAGATGAAGAGGGAAAGAGGCCTTCAATAATCCTCTTCAAACAGATGAAAACAAGGAAAATTAAACAAAACTCAAGGCAGAGCAAAGCAATCAAATGATTTCCACCTTTATAACTTGTTTGTTTAATTTGAGAAGAAAGGAGAAGGAAAAAGATACACATGAAACATCAGTAAACTTACAATCACAGAGAGAAAAACACCATCAAAACATAGAGCCACATGGATCCCAAAGAGTGCTACAAACCCTAGTCTATTCCTTTGCCAAAATGCAGAGATGAAATGTACAATGAAGCTCTAATCAATCCCAAGTGTCCAACCTTTGCTAATGACTGAAAAATTACAAGATATAGACCACACTAACTCATCCCCAGCCTATAGGGGTCGAGCTCAAAATTTTAGGAGCTGTTTCAACAAGATCTAAACTAAGAACTGGAAAATAGGTAGTGGAACAGCTTGCCTCTATAAGATAGGAAACTGATTCATTCAGTTACAATTCACTTTTTGGTGAATGAATCTACTTGGATGAGTAAAAATGTTCCAAAATTACACCAAAGTCATGAAATTACATCAATTTACATCAAGAGTTTCACATATGAAGATAAAAAAGTCAAACTGGCCAAAACTAGGCGAAAATCTGAGCTGCTGAGTGAAAAAGGAGCCAAAATTCCCAATGCGCCGCGCCTGAAATCTCTATGCATCATGCCATTTTGAGGCTGATTTTGAGGGCCTTCCCGGAGTCCAAATTAAGTGCAAGATAGCTCGTTGGAAATCTCTACCTGTCTACTATCCAAAACAAGTGGAATTTATGAATTTGGTTGCCATTTTCCCCTCCAAAAATGAGTTTTCCCAACACTGCTTCCTGTGTGTCCAAAAAGTGGCAGAAAGGTCATTTTTAGGGTGTTTTTGACCCTTTAGGCAACTCAAAACTTGTCAAAATCCTTAGGTAATGTGTATGCATACATAAATTTTCATGAAAAATCTAGAAATGCAAAGTTTTCTTCAAGAGGAGCTGCCAATTATAAGCGCGCGCCAAGTGGCGCTACACGTCGGGCAGAAAAATCTGTGTTAAGGCCAAAAAATTCAAAATTGACAAAACGTTTCCCAAATTTCTTGAAATTTGGGTTGAGTTTCCTCTATCAAGTGCTATGCTAGGCCAAAGAAGTTTTGGCCAAAATTTGGAGTCTATCATGCTTGTTACGCCTCCTCGATGCCTTCCTCATCCATGTTGCCTGAGGTGAATATGAGGAGTTTGGTGTCTTTGGTTTTTGTTGCCAAATATGTGATAACAAGTGAGGGACTATGGAGGGATAGGGTAGTGGAAATGATAGAATATTGCCAAGTGAGATTTTTCAATTGAAGATTTTGGGGCAGTCACTTGGTTTCTTGGAACAAACTTGGAGTTTTGGGGGAAAATTACAAGTGAGATGGGATAATGAGAATGGGATAGGAATAATTGACTTGGGATAAAAGATGAATAGTGAAATTGGGAAAAACAAGGTGGAGAATGGAATTATTTGGCACAGAACAAGTTTCAAAACCCTAAAGGAGACAATCCTCAAACAAGAGAATAGGGTTTTAGTTTTTGCACTTAAATTCTCATAATTAATACCAAACACTTGTCATGAGCAATGAAGTTATTGCATGGACTTACTTGGACCAAGAGAGGCCGGGAAAATTTGATGAATTGGAAGAAATAGCCATGAAGTTGCTCTCTGCCATGTGCATCGCGCACCAAGCCCAGTGCGTCACGCCTCCCTGATGCGTCGCGCCAGTGTAGTTTTTACACTGCGGTGGCCGACCCAATGCATCGTGCCTGCCTAATGCGTCGCGACACTGCCCAGTGCGCCGTGCCAGTCAATTTCAACACAGTTCGGCCTCCAAACTTATTTCTTCACTCCTCCACGATTTCTCTTAGCTCATTGATGTCTTTGGTATGCAAATAGAGTTTTGAATTTGGAAATATCTTATATATACCAAAGATTTTAATTTTTGATTTGAAAAACCCACTTTATAATGTTCGAAAACTTTAGCACTTTTCAAATGAACTCTGTTTTGCTTGCTTTTTTATTTCTGAACTGAATGATGAATTTCTTGTCTATTTTGCAGGGATGGATGGCATGGAGTTTTGGAAAAGGTGAACAGGGCTACGAATGAAGCATTATTACAACTGAAGATCTTAAAAATTACATTGCGTTTGTTACAAAAGGACAAAATAGATAATTTTTCTTATCAAGCATTATGATGATGAAATTTTTGCAGTGAAACGTTATTTGAAGCTTCCTCATGTGCCTGCTAACATTATTAGACACTCTGTAGACCAAATTAATGAAACCATAGACCTAGTGAGACTAAAAACCCTAAAATGACTCTTTGCCAACCAGGAGACCAAACATGACTGTAAATGATTTTGATGAACAGAACTAGGCCAGTAGGTACAAGACATGAGGAATATGAGTGACAAGACCTTTCCGTCAGATGATCCATGCTCCTAATGGAATGCAGATAAATGAATTGAATGAGACACCTAAAATGAAATGCAACAAGAGAAATTTGATCTCTGCCGGAGGGATGAAGATACCGACTCTAACATTGTCCATTTCTTAACTGGTAATTTTTGTCTCTTGGATTAAGAGGATGTCTAGTTTCTCATTTTTTATGAGGTCTTTTAAGGAGTTTACTTTGGAGGGACGATCCAGCCCTCTACAATTCCAAGAGATAACTATCATTATTTTTTGTTGGTGGTCGCTGAGGGACCCTTCCCTTTGTGGGCCTGCTGTGTTTTTTCTTTATTCTCGGGGCCTTTTTCAAGAAATATTTCTAGAGCATGTTGCGTTCCTAAGGAAGGGTCTTTGACTTCTGCCTCATCCCTTATTTGCCGACTATATTTCCTTCTAACTTTATTTGTATTTTAATTAAGGAGCAAAGTTTATTTTGATTCATTTCGAGTCAGGACTCGATCCAAGGTGTGGTGGAGGGGACTGGAGAGAGGGTTCTCCTGTTGGGAGAAGAAACCTTATGGGGGGGAGGGGGGGAAATGAGAGGTCAGAGGGATGGGGTTGGGGGAGATAGGAGGTTTAGAAGGGATGAGAGCTTTGGATAGGATGTCAAAAGGGTTGGACCCCAAGAAAGGGGAGGATTCAGGAATAGAGGAGGAGGGTTGAGAAGAGGGTCTAGAGGTTGGAGAGGGGGGACCAGGCGAGGGCGGAGGCAGAGGAGTAGGCTGAGATTTTGAAGCAATATTTTTTTTTTTACTTTTTCCCATTTTGGATCCTAGTTTTCTTCTACACATTTTTCGTTTTCTTCTTTTTTACCGCACCTATTTGCAAAATGACCGTACTCATGACATACCTTGCATTTGAAAAGGATTTTTGTGTATTCCAGTTGCTGTATGTCCATCCAGTTGTCGACCTTGAGCTTGATGGTTTCCGACAGTCCTCTTCCAAGGTCCACTTCAATGTAGATCCTTGCGCAAGCCTACATGTTGTCTTTTGGCTCGCTTCTATTAATATATTTGCCTACTATTTTTCCTATTGCATGCACTGATTCATCTCCCCAACAATGTAGAGGGAGGTGTGGAAACCTGACCCAAACTAGAACATCATTTGGGACTTCCAGTTCCAGATCAAATTTAGGGGCCCAGTGGTTTAAATATAGTCCTCTAGTTTCCATGATGTATGGGCCACTTCAAAAGACGAGATCTCGATCACTCTTGATTTCAAGGTGGAAGGTGTAGAAACCTCTTCAACAGAAGCGTATCGAGATTTTTCCTTGAGTGAACTGGCTCTAATTTCTTTCAACCCATTACTAAACGGTTTTGGGTGAAGGCCAAAGGCCAATGAACTAGCCAACTAGGGCTTTCTCAGCAAGAGATATCACATATTTCCTGGGCAAAGTAGGTGGCAAGGAGATCTCATAGATGGAGTCTAGTTTCTTAACAAACTTAGAAATCATTGGTTTGGCTCATTGTGGTCCCAAAGAATCAATCAAAGTGGCAAAATCAGCCACATATGCATCATGTTGAGCGTGATTCGAAGGAGAGGAGCCATTGTTGGAAGGAGGTGCTCCCGGATGTAGCTCTAGGGAGGCAATGAGGGCGGAGGCCTGTCACCAATGTGCAGAGTGGCTAGGGCTTGG
This sequence comes from Pinus albicaulis, assembly GCA_034641835.2. Lineage (NCBI taxonomy): Eukaryota > Viridiplantae > Streptophyta > Pinopsida > Pinales > Pinaceae > Pinus > Pinus albicaulis. The sequence continues at coordinate 7,389 of JAXQQM020081985.1, read as the reverse complement.
GCTTCGCAGCACAACGCTTCAAAAATCATTATTATATTAAAATTAAATAAAGAGGACAAAAAAAAAAAAAATCAAAAAAAATTCTATAAATAGATCACAATATTATTAGTTGCATTTCATAGTGATATGGACTTAAATTGCTCCTCTTATTTCTTCCTAATTGTAACATATGAACTATATTTCATCTTGGCATAACATTGAAAAGATAAAGGTGGTGCAATACGTAAACCATCTGTCAATTTCACTCTCGATACGGCTATGAATTTTAGGCCTTTCTACTCTTTATTCCCGATACACTTGATGCTCATTCTAAATTAAATCTGTGTGACTTGTGGATTATAAGAGCCCATGCCATATTTAAAGGAATTTTTTCTGATTTTTTCTTATCACTGATGTGATAGGTTCAATGTTTGGATTTATTGCATCAAATGGAACACCAACATACTTATCAAAAACAACAGTTGTGAACATTGGAAGTTGAGGTGGCTTAGAGGTAGGCGTATAAAATATATCCTTCACATAGGCAAGTGCACCACTCACCAAGCCAAATTTAACCCACAAATTACATGTCAACATAACAAGTTGACCAGGACATAATAAATCTTCACGGTCCAATTGATCATCATTAGCACCACTGATTTCTAAACACCTTGAATTCTCAGCAATACATCGTCTCATTGGAGAATTTAATGATTTTAACATATGCATGTTATAGAAGGAGACCAAATTATTTGTTGGAAACATGTGAACTACTGCATTAAATAAATCCCTTTCTCTACGATGCAACCTCATATCATTGTGTGACATAAGAAACTCCCAATATTCAAGAACAGGTTCTGCATTTCTTATTTTATTGAGGACTCTACGAAAACAAAATTTTTTCTCATTATTCCCTTATTGGAAAAATATTGTGTCAAGAAGGATAAATTTTTTTAGTTTTTTCCACAAGAATTTCCTTATTGTATTACCTACATACAAATGCTTATCTCTCATAGGAGATAGTTGGCCAAGGTCACCCATGAGGATGATGGACCTTCCACCAAAAGGACAACTCTTTTTCTCTGCAAATGCTTCTCTTAATCGAGCATCTATTTGCATGAATAACCTTGATGCTAGAAATATCATTTCATCAATAAATATATATCGAATATGCATCATTTCTTCCTAGAATACCACTAGTGATTTCCCCTGTAGTGGTTTCATATCTTTAATTGGAATTTTTAGAGTCGAGGGTATTATTTTTTCATGTATATTAAAATAATTTATTCTTGTTGGGGCAAGAAGAAGCAAAGGACTTCTTCCATTACTTTAAAAATTAAAAATAACTTCAAAAATAAAATGTATAAGGAAAGATTTCCTGGTGTCTTCAGTTCCTTGAACACTAATAAGAAGAGCTTCACAAATCACATATTCGGAAAAGTGCCTTAAAACAATTTCAAAAGCAAGTCATTTTTTTTCTTCCAATGAATCTGGAGATGCAAATGTTCTATTTGAAAGGTAAGCAATACCACCACTTGATTTTCTATTCCTTATAAAATTAATAGTTTCTTCTGAAATATCATCATAAATAGTTGTACTTTTCCACTCAAAGGATATATCAAAGTCCCTTCGACCAAGGGTGTGAAGATTAGAAACATTCACATAATTTGGTGGAACCAAGAAGAGAAAAGTTTTCATTCTTGAAAATCATCTTCAAGATTAATTTCCTCGTTAGAAAATTCACCAACTTCTTCATCTTCAAAACTGTCAACATTTGATGGATTTCGATCTACATGTCATGCTCGAAATCAGAAATTCCTCCAATTTAAATAATAATTTTAGCTGAAAGGCCAATTTCCGCCACAATGTCATGAAATGGCTTGTACAAGATAAATTCTGTCAAGAAAAAGGTTTCAAATTCTTCTAAATCCCCACTAGGAATAGAATAAAATCGTGGCAAAACCTGAACAATAGCATGAACATCTCTAGGCTTCCATGGATCTTGTTTATGCATGCTATCAAATGTCCAAGATATTGTTATTTCTATAAAAGATAGATGTTAAAGAAAAAAATGTCTCTTCTCATAATGTTGAAAAAAAATATTCTCAGATGAACATTACAGGCCATCCCTTGATATCTTTCTGAAAACATTTCTTCCAACATTTAAGGAAACAAATTTCTGAGTACAAACAATGACAAACAACTTAACAAAAATATGGAATGTTTCTTATGCTCCAATCTCACAGCCAACAATCATTTCTGAAAGACACATTTTGTATGCACATAAAGCATGATCCTTAGAGCCAATAGTATTTAAAATTCTGGTTAACATATGATGATAAATTTCAAACATTTTTTTTGCTTTCGAGGCATACATAGTGATATATTTCAAGACAGCATACCAAGAAAGCACTAGTTGGAAATCAACATTTTCATGCAACATTGTTAGAAGGTCAATGTTATGTACATTAAGCCTATCATCATTTATTGTTGGCTCATATTTTTTTTCTTCCTTGATCATCTACGAACAATATTTATTCAGCACAAATATTCCATGGTGCATTGTACTAACATGTGAGAATAGTGCCCTTTTTGTGCAAACAAGAATCTACACTACACTTTGTGTGCCTTTGGACATGGTTTAACAATTCTTCATAATCATTATGAGGATTGCAAGAGAAAATTTGATCAGTATTCAATAAGAAAGGGTCATCATTTAGGCTTCTTGGAACCATTACATTGTGACGATGTATGTCACGTGGAGTCCATGCAATTACATATTTGTCCAAGAATCCATTTGCAAGTTGTACATCATATAAAGACTTTGAACAATCAAGTATTTCCATGTCAGGATCACCTTGCAACCATGGGAAACCATGGATTGTGTTGAACCTCTATGCTTCCACTCTTTTTTGAAGAAAATGAAGATATATTTACTACAAACAATATAAATAGAATCATAATAAACAATTTACAAAGTATAGAAAATAAATTTAACAACACAAACATGTACTAGAATTATTTAGCTTCAAGATATTTTTGGATGACTTCCTCTCGAAATATATTGAATCTATGATGCACACTACATAAATGTGGCAAAAATATTAGGGTACTGGATAACATTCTCAATTTTCATATGATGCACATTTAAAGAATGAGAATGTGATTGTATGCGCATAAGGTTATGCAACTCTGTCTAGTTTTTTCCAGTTTCACTCAAAATAAAAAATAAAGATGGACATCCCAATTGAGTAATCATGACAGTTAATTCAACATGACACTTAGTCCAGTATTACCTTGTACCTCTCAGGAAAGAACCAGACCGCATAATATGCTCAGCCAAATTATTATCTAGCAAATAAAAAAGTTGGTGACATAAATTTTCAATTGTTGTAGGTGAGTTATCAAGTAAATTTTTCTTTACAAAAACTACAGTAATTTCTTGGCTCTGATACCGCATTATCATGCTCAAAAGGTAATATTAAAAGCGAGGATGGATTCCAAATCTCTGGGACTAGTTTCTAAGAAGATGCAATGCGTACTCATGAAGTTCAACACTACGAATATGTGGTTGCCACCAATTAGCATCACTCGTGGGGAACTATTACGAAACCAGGTCCAAAAATAGAAGAAAATATAGATCAATGCCTTAGAAATAAGCCACTTCGAGGGGGAAACTTCTAATACATTACATAAATGAAAAATTCTTGGATGATACAAATCACAAAACCTCATTTCTATATATAGGAGTCCATGGGATCAAAATATAATCCTAGTCGACCTAACAATAATAATGGGTGAAATTGCGAAGTTGGGAAACACTTTTTGGCGAACGGCTAGAATTTGGGAGAAATTTTTAATTTCTCATCTGAGAAAATAGTCAACTCTATTTCTCGACCGAGAGTTTTAAAAACTCTCATCCGAGAGTTTTATTGGGTTTAACTGGAGTTAAAAATCTCTCGGATGAGAGTTATGCATTTTCTCGTCCGAGAATTTTATTTATGGAAACTCTCGAGAAGACTTTCGAACGAGAGTTAAAAAAACTCTCCGATGAGAGTTTTAAAAACTCTCCGATGAGAGTTTTAAAAACTCTCGTCCTAGAGTTTTTTCAACTCTCGTTCGAGATTTTTATTCCTATAATAAAACACCAAAATTATTAAGTTGTTAGAATTGGTATTTTATTTTATATAAAACTCTCAGTACTTTAGAATTGGTACTTTATATAATTTTAATAGTAATTTATTAAAATTAAAAATGATAAAAAATAATAAAATTATAATTTTATTTTAAATTATTTTATTATTATTAATGATAAAAAAATACATGAAGATTTAATTAAATAAAATTTGTTACAATATTTTGTAATATCAATATTATATAAAAAACTAAAAATATTTTATATAAAACTAGTTGATATATTAATATAAATAAAATAAAATTCTAAAACATAAATCAAAATAAAAACAACTATATATATATATATATATATATATATATATATATATATATATATATATATATATATATATATATATACATAATATTTTTTTTGAAATTAATGAATAAATTTAAATTTAAAAGACAATTGACTAAATGCAATGAGGTGATAAAGGAGTCAATGCATAGCACATTAATATCATTATAAATTCCTGGAAATCTGGAGAACCTTTTGAAGTGAGATGAGCTTATTGGAATGGGTCACTTTATATTCCACTTCATTTTCACACGATTAACTTGAAAGGAAATCTATTTTCCTAGGTATGGATGTAAGGGGATAAACAATATTATTTGAACATGGAGTGAGATGCCCTTCTTGGAATGGCTCCTCTTATCTTCCACTTTAGTTTCACAAAATTAAATTGAAATGAAGTCTATTTTCCTAGGTACGGATGTAAGGGGATAAAGAATATTATCCGAAAAGGAAAGGAATGTTAAGTGTGACATTCAAAGTAGAAGTGTATGGGATTGGAGAATTATGTTATTGCAGAAAACTAACCCTTGACCCCTTAAACCCTAATTCCTAACCCCTAAACCCTTAACCCCCTAAACCCTAAGCCTCTAAACCCTTAACCCTTAACCCATTTACCCCCACTAAAATTCTAAACCCCTATCCCATTTAACCCCTAAACCCTAAACCTCTAAACCATTAACCCCTACCCCTAACACATTAACCTTGAACCCATTTAAGCCCCAAAACCCCTAACTCCTAACCCCTAAAATCCTTAACTGCTAAATCCCCTAACCCCCTAAACCTCTAAACCAATCATAACCCATTTAACCCCCTAAACCCTAAACCCCTAACCCCTTAAACCCTAATTCCCAACACATAACCCTTGACCCCTTAAGCCCTATTTCCTAACCACTAAACCCTTAACCCCTAACCCCTTAAACCTTAATTCCCAACCCCTAACCAATTCAACACCCTAAACCCCTAAAAACCTAACCCATTTAATTGTGGATTCCATTTAACCCCCAAAACCCTAACCCCTAACCACTAAATTCCTTCACTGCTAAATCCCCTAACCCCCTAAACCTCTAAACCTGTAACCCATTTAACCCCCTAAACCATAAACCTCTAAACTCTTAACCCCTAACCCCTTAAACCCTAATTCACAACCCCTAACCAATTTCACACCCTAAACCCCAAAAAACCTAACCCATTTAACCCCATTAACCCCTAACTTCTAACCCCTAAAATCCTTAACTGCTAAATCCCCTAACCCCTTAAACCTATAAACCAACCCTAACCCATTTAACCCACTAAACCCTAAACCTATAACCCCTTAAACTCTAATTCCCAACCCATAACCCATTCAACCCCTTAAACACCTAAACCTCTAACCTCTTAACCCTTGACCCCTTAAACCCTAATTCATAACCCCTAACCCATTTAACCCCCTAAACCCTAAACCTCTAAACCCTTAACCCCTAACCCATTTGACCCCTAAACCCTAAACCTCAAAACCCTTAACCCGTACCCCTAACCCGTTAACCCCTAACCCATTTAAGCCCCTAAACCGCGTAACCCCTAACCAATTCAACACCCTAAACCCCTAGAAACCTAACCCATTTAAGTATGGATTCCATTTAACCCCCAACCCCTAAAATCTCTCACTGCTAAACCCCTTAACCCCCTAAACCTCTAAACCTGTAACCCATATAACCCCCTAAACCCTAAACCTCTAAACCCTTAACCCCTAACCCCTTAAACCGTAATTCCCAACACATAACCCTTTACCCCTTAAACCTTAATTCCTAACCCCTAAACCCTTAACCCCCTAAACCCTAAACCTCTAAACCCTTAACCCCTAACCCATTTACCCCCACTAAAACTCTAAATCCCTAACCCATTTAACCCCTAAACCCTTAACCTATACCCCTAACCCGTTAACCCCTAACCCATTTAAGCCCCTAAACCCCAAAACCCCTAACCAATTCAACACCCTAAACCCCTAAAAACCTAACCCATTTAAGTGTGGATTCCATTTAACCCACAAAACCCTAACCCATAACCCCTAAAATCCTTCACTGTTAAATCCCCTAACCCCCTAAACCTCTAAACCTATAACCCATTTAACCCCTTAAACCGTAAACCTCTAAACCCTTAACCCCTAACCCCTTAAACCATAATTCCCAACTCCTAACCAATTCAACACCCTAAACCCCTAAAAACCTAACCCATTTAAGTGTGGATTCCATTTAACCCCTGAAACCCTAACGCCTCACCCCTAAAATCCTTCACTGCTAAATCCCCTAACCCCCTAAACCTCTAAACCAGTAACCCATTTAACCCCTAAACCCTAAAACTCCAAACCCTTAACCCCTAACCCCTTAAACCCTAATTCCCAACCCCTAACCAATTCAACACCCTAAACCCCTAAAAACCTAACCCAATTAACCCCATTGTCCCCTAGCTTCTAACCCCTAAAATCCTTAACTGCTAAATCCCCTAACCCCCTAAACCTCTAAACCAACCCTAACCCATTTAACCCCTTAAACCCTAAACCTATAACCGCTTAAACCCTAATTCCTAACCCATAACCCATTCAACCGCTTAAACACCTAAACCTCTAACCCCTTAACCCTTGACCCTTTAAACCCTAATTCCTAACCCCTAACCCATTTAACCCCCTAAACCCTAAACCTCTAAACCCTTAACCCCTAACCCATTTACCCCCACTAAACCTCTAAACCCCTAACCCATTTAACCCCTAAACCTTAAACCTCTAAACCCTTAACCCCTACCCCTAACCCGTTAACCCCTAACCTCATTGCAACCTAAACCCCAAGGCTAACTTGATTCTTTACAAGCCCTAAAAGTAAACATTTAAGTGGATTCCTTTAACCCCCCCCAAAACCTAACCCCAACCACTAAAATCCTTCACTGCTAAATCCCCTAACCCCCTAAAC
>JAXQQM020092617.1:0-10788 GCA_034641835.2 Pinus albicaulis | reverse complement strand
AATTAGATATTTTGTTGCACAAGTTATATCTCCATGCCTAAATATAGCCTCCATTCTCTTCGTTGATACAGTTTGAGGACCACCACTGAACAGACCCCACAACACTACCATATTGCCATTTGAGACCCTGAATTCCATCTCCATTACTTGATATTTCATTGAGAACTTCCCCAACGAGTATAACCATTGTACCCCCAATACAACATTGGTGTCTACAAGATCTACATAGAAGTCATCAAGAAATGTGTAATTGTAGAGTGTCACATTCAAGAGTGAAATCCTTTGTGTGCATGTCATGTTGTACCCATCAACCACCAAAACGTTAAAGCCCTCAAACTCGTTTGTAGGTATACCTCTCTTCTCCACCAAAGTTGCATCGATGAAGTTGTGAGTTACCCCGCCATAGACCAAAGTTGTGACTAATTGTCCCTATATGACCCCCTGATCTTGAAGGTGTAGCATCTACGAACTCCAGAAAGAGTGGCTATAGTACCACCCTCAATTCTCATACAAGGTCTCTCGTCCCCTTTAGCTTCCTCATGGGAGTGCTCCCCCTCTGAATTGCTAGGCTCAACACTTGGTGTTGGCATTGTATCTTCGTCATCGTTATATTCTGACATCACCTCAATATAGTGGACTTTTCCCTTGCCCAAGCATCTATGACATGATTCCCACGGTTCCTTGCAACTGAAGCAGAGTTTCTTCCTTCTCAACTCGCTCTGAGTCTCATCATCCAACCTATCCTTCCCAGCCCACTCTCTCTGAAATGGCTTCTTATCTCTATTCTTTTGAGCGATGAGTGGTTTGGATGGAAATTTAGCTTCGGGCACTACATCTTCCATGTCTCGTATCCTAGTGATGGCATCTTGTAAGGTTGTGGGTTTAAAGGCCTTGACCCAAACACGCAGTGGTTCGGCTAAACCTTTTGTGAAGAGCATGATCAACCTCTGTTCAGATATGTCAATCACCATAACAAATGCTCGCTAAAATTATGAAATGTAGGCATTTGGTGTTCTGATCTACTTGAGTTGTGCATCTTCAAATCCTTCCTGTCCAATTGGCCTATCATTCTTTGTGTGAAGTCCACGTAACAAGCAATGTTGGAATGTCCAAGGGTGACCAATCCATGGTACCACCATTCATGAGCTTCTCCTTCCAAATGCAAGGTGGCGAATTTGTTGGCCTCTACTTCCAACATTGGGTTGAGTGAGAAGTGTCTAACTTTTGTACCCAAGACCTTGTCGAGTATTTGGATAACCAATTGAAAGAGTGGATGGACAGTTTCCAAACCTTACGCAGTAGATCATAGTTCTGTTGTGTGCCCCTATTATGATCCCTAGGCCTATTTTTGTACTTGATGTTACTCAAATTAGTAAAGGTCATATATACTCGAACATCCTCTCCCATTGACGCATATTCCTGGAAGTATTCCAAAAAATCCCTATTATGTTTTATGAGTCCTTGGTTTACTACTCCTTGATAATCTAGAATCTAGGGTAGTAGAGGTCTAGTGATCCTCCTACTGGTTGCCCCTGTGTTAGTTTGTGCAGAGATGTTAAAAGGACCAGGATTATGGTTGTTGCTTCCTTCTGCCAGACTTCGGCTGCCTCCATTAAATCCATTAGCACCTTTATTACATGTATTACTCAAATTTGCCAAAACCTAGGTAAGCAATTAGGCCATCTAGTGTTGCCCTTGTGCCATAAGTTAGGCCATTTGTTGTTTCCCTTGTGCCATCAGTTGAGCCATTTGTTGTTGCCCTTGTGCCATCTGTCGTTGCCCTCTTGCTAACTCCCCCAAGATGTCTATGGGGCTAAACTTCTAGTGGTTGTTCTTCCATTTCCGCCATGACTGAGTTTTTGGTACCCTTGTTTTTCTTGACCGTAACGTTTTCCCTATCCTCTAGGAGCATCCAGAAATCATATGCTCACACGCTGGTAGAATGCACCACTTTGATACCACTATAATAACCTAAGTTGTAGGAAACGCTGGCAGGAGGGTCGTTTCACCAAAGAAACCAAACCAAAACGCGGAAACTCGTACTGTACGGCCGGGAAATGCGTTTCCAACCGTACTTGTACGTTTCCAGTATGGCCGGAAACGCGTTTCCTGGCCGTACAGCACCATTTCCTCTTCCGTACAGCGCAATTTTACAAAAAAAAATTAATTTTTTTTCGATTTATGCAATTTAATATTATTTAATTGTTTTCTATTAGGTATTGGATGCATCTAGAAGGGTTTCTAAAGTTATAAAAAGAGGCTTAACCTCATTCTGTCATCACACAAATTCAGCAAGTCGATTCACTTGGTGAAGAGCGATTTTGGAGAAGAGGAAGGAGGAAGAGAGTAGTGCTTCAGCTTGGGTGTTTTTACCATTGAGCAAAAGAGATTTCGGCAGAAAGAGAAAGAGATTTGAGGAGCAGATTTGGAGTGCGAAGTTTCCAGCTACGACATTCTTGGTTTTTGGCTTAGCTGCAGCCATATTTCTCTTGCTTTTTCTGGCATTTTGGGGTAGGTTCAGCTACAGAAAATTATTTTGGGTAAGAAGCATTCAACTTCTTTGTTTTTTCTCATTGTTTTGTCTATTTTTCAAGGGTTTATACTACCAAAATTTTAAAAAACGTTTTTTTATTTATAGATTTGTTTTTTTATTTTTTTTGCAGCAATGGCTTCTTCCATCCAAGGTTCAAGTGCAAACCCCGAGGCCAACCCAAGGGCTGAATATTATCCTCTTTGGAGGCATGTTGAGAAGCTGCAAAGATGTGGAGGTGGTGGCTCATGGGAATGGCGGTGTACTCTTTGCAATAATTGTTATAAGGGCTCCTACCCAAGAGTGAAGGCACATCTTTTGCATATAGGAGGACAGGGGATTGCAGGTTGCATGAAAACATCTAACCCTGTAGCAAGGAGGAAATATCAAAGAGAGCAAGATCAGGTTGATTGAATCAAAAGAAAGCATGATGATTTTAGTCAAGCAGCTAAAAATCCAACAAACAGTGAGCCAAGGATTATAATTGAAGCAAGGAAGAGGAGAGGCAGTGGCACTCAACAACCAGAACAACCACCATCTAGAGGGGCCTCTGGTATTGTTCAAAATAGCAGGATTGCTAAGCTGGTGAATGTGCAAGGAAGAGAAGAAGTTGATTCCAGAGTGGCTCGGTGCATCTATGCATGTGGTCTCCCATTCAATGTTGTTCGCTCCCCTTACTGGCAAGATATGATAAGGGCAATTAACAAAGCTCCTCAAGGGTACAAGGGGCCCAACTATGAGAAAGTTAGAACTCAACTTCTAAAAAATGAGAAGGATCTTGTGGAGGATGTGCTATCACCAATTCATTCTTCTTGGACTAGCTCTGGGGTTACCATAGTCTCAGATGGATGGACAGATGCAAGGCGTCGACCATTGATAAACATCATTGCCACTTCACCAAAAGGAGCAATGTTTCTAAAGGCAGAAGACTGCTCGAGAGAGGTAAACGATGCACAATTCATTGCTATGTCATTATCAAATCTATTGAACAAGTTGGTCCTAACAAGGTGGTGCAAGTTATCACGAATAATGCACCGGTATGCAAAGCTGCAGGTTTGATTATTGAGGGGAGGTATGACCACATCTTTTGGACACCCTGCATTGTCCACAATCTGAATCTGATCTTAGAGGAGATCGACAATAAAGTTCCATGGATAAATGAACTCGCGGGGGAAGCAAGGGAAATTGTGAAATTCATCACCAACCACCACCAGTGTCAAGCAATATTTTGAGAGTACTCCAAATTGGAGTTGTTAAAGTTGTTGAGATAAGATATGCCTCAAACTTCATAATGTTGCTCCGCCTTGTTGAGGTTAAGCAAGCATTAGTGTGTATGGTGGTGAGTCAACGTTGGGTCGAGTGGAGACAGGCAGATTCAGAGCAGGGAACTGCGGTGCGTAGATTGTGCCTTGATGAGGATTGGTGGATCAAGGTAGATTTCTTGCTACTATTCACAACCCTTGCATTTGAGCTTCTTCGGCATGCTGACACCGACCAACCTTTCTTTGGAGAGGTATATGATGGCATGGATTCCATGGTTGAGAAAACTATGGAAATTATTTCACAGGAGTCACCACAGCTTTTGTTTGTAGATGGTCAGTTTGACGAATTAATCAAGAGAATCATTGTTGACAGGTGGAACAATTTCAACACTCCATTGCATACTTTAGCACATGCCTTGAACCCAAAATTTTATGATGAGGAACCTATTGCTCAAAGCAATGGGAAGAGGAAGGCACACCATAAGGATAGAGAGGTGGCTAATGGGGTGAAAAAAGCCCTTATGAGAATTTTTCCAGCTCATCCACACAGGGAGGTGAAGGAAGAATTTGCCATTTTTGCTGCAGGTATAGATGATTATTCAGATATATCATCTTTGGAGGAGAGAAGCACCATGAATCCAGTTAGGTGGTGGATTTGTCATGGAGCAACTGGTGTACATTAGCAAAACATTGCCATTCACGTCCTTTCACAAGTGGCAAGCTAGTCATCAGCAAAAAGGAATTGGAGCACCTATGGTTTTATACATTCTCTGAAGCACAACAGGTTGGGCTCACAGAAGGTAGAGGATCTTGTTTATGTGCACTCCACCCTTCGGCTTGCATCTTGTAGGGGTCCAAAATATGGCAATGGTCCTTCTAAGGAGTGGGATGTGGAACCAGAAAATCCTGATTTGGATCTCTCTTGTTGCCTTGAATATTAAGGACCAGGATCATATAAGTGGAATTGGCCAAACATCTTCTTCAGCTACACCATCCACTGCTGAGCATGCTTCTGCGGCTATATTTGATGAGGATTCTAATAATGAGTATTAGTCTTTTGACTTTATTGTACTTGCAGCCTCATATATATAATAAAGGCTGATTTTGACATTTTGATATATAATAAAAGCTGGTTTTGGAGGTTCCGATATTGCTATTTTCATTATGTGTCTGTTATCAATGATCATTCATGAGTAAATGTGTTGTAACTTGTAAATTTGTAATAGTTTATGCTTTGAATTTATGATTTGTCATGTATGTTTTAAACTTGTATGATTTCACATAACATTTCTTAAATGTCCTAAATTATAATATAAATTTAAATTATATATATATATACCGTGTTTCCCCGTTTCCAAAATTTGGGGAGGTCGCGTTTCACTTCACTTTCTGTTTCGGAAACTCGGTCTCGTTTCCCCGTTTCGTGCAACCTTGATAATAACCCTCTTAAAGAGATTACCCTTAGGGTAGATAAACACATGATAGAATTGAATCTTATAACAGTGATGATCTTTATTAAATGCACAAATGGTAAATGAAATACTCAAACAACAATTGATTCCTCAAGGATCAACTGTAAATTAGGGCCAAATTGACCAGCCCACTAACAAACATACTATACAGCACAAGATCCACAGTCCCCAATAGGGATAACAACACAAACTTAGATCTAATTTTCCAGATTGAAATTGTCCAATGTGTTGGGCACACAAATTGATTTACCTTGGGTTAATTGAGGCCACACAAGTTTGTTGATTTTCTACAGTCCTTCCTCGTGCAGTTGCCACAAACTCCAACAATAATAACCTTTGCTATCTTAGATTCCAGCTATTCGCACCCCTTTTAAACCCTACTCATGGACTATTTGTTGTCCTAAACTCGACCTTATGCCCGATGTTTACGAAGGATAGGAACTAACCCCATTGTTGTCTTAATGCTCTTTGCTGCCTTAGCCAACCTAAGTCATTTCCCTTCACCACCTCGTTGCCTCAAAAAATTGGGCTCCAACCCTTGTTGTCTCAAGATCTTAATTTCCAGACTTCGTTGCCTCAGGAATCTAGATTGTTAACTTCGCTACCTCAGGAAACTAGGTTGCTTATCCAGAAATATGGCTTCTCGGCCCCTAGCTCCCTCAGGAAAACCAGTTCCAGTCTCTCACTACCTTAGAGAGCTATACTCCAACCTTTGGATGCCCTAGAAAGATAGACTTTAGCCTTTGTTGCCTCAGAAAAGTAGTTTCCAGCCTTCGGTGCCTTAAAAGGTAACTTATCAGCCCTTCATTGCTATAGATAGATATGCTTCAACCCTTCGCTGCCTCAAAAAGTTAACTTAACCAAAATTCAATCTTGTAGTAAGAAACTGTGGAGAAATTGGCTAGGGTGGAATCTTTTACAATCAAAACCAATCAGATAAAAGGGGTCTTAAAACCCTCCTAGAGCCTCAGCCTAAAATAAAAAGAATACAACCCATGATGATCAAAATGACTCTCCCCCTTTCCTTTTATAGATTCTCTTTGGGGCTTTTCCCTCTTAAATTCAAAATTGAGTGATTTGCAAGTTTCCTTCCATTTGCCCCAATTTAATTTTTAGTATCTAATGTTACTCAAGTAACATTAAATAATAATTCCCCCTTTTTAAAGGACTAGCCTACGGGGTTAAATAGGCTAATATGTCCTTCCTTGGGCAATAAATTTGAAGAGGACTTTACAGCCTCAAAGAAGCATGTATGTTTTACCCTCGATCAGGGTGCGAGCAAGACAGATGGTCTGCCCAGATACCACGTGGATGAAGGGACTGGTAAGAGACTGTGGAGGAGGGCGTGAAAATCGATGTCGCCAAAGGAGAAGAGCAATGTATGAGATGACAAGGGAAATGCAGGCCAATTGGCTCACCGCAAAGGAATTGTTCAGCAAGTGGTATGTAAAGGCTTGCATGCGGAGAATGCAACCCAGAGATTGTCGAAGGCAAAGCGGGACTCAGTTGAGCTACAGTGTACCGGCAACACCCAAGCACTGGCCCGAGTAATTGTCATGAGGCTGTGACCCCTATCCCGCTCAAGCGTCTACTGGTGTGGGCGTTAAAGGTGGTGCAGTTGGTTGCAAGGGCAGAGGGAGAGAAAATGAAGAAAGAGGAGGCACCAGGGAAGAAGGGCAGAGATGGCCGAAAGGAATCTGGCAAAGGAAAAAGGTCGACAACAGCCTCCACGAGCCGAGCTCCCCAGAAAAGAGGTAGGAAGTCTGGTGCAAAGACTATGTAGAACTTACTACATGCCTACAACGAAATTTCACTAGCACCGATGAAAGCAGAGATCTCCAGATGGGAGACAGAATTGAGAGAGAGCCACAAGGGAACAGGTATAGGAAGAGGAATGGGATCCACTGGTTGTGGACCCGGGCAACACAAGAGGCAGGATGACCTTGTTCCGCCAAGTCATGCAAAAATTTTGGATTATGAAGAATTTATTGGCGAAAGAAATAACTGAAAACCACCAACAGAGAGAGGAGCCTATTCTACAGGGACAAACTCAAAACCGGGAAGATGAACCAAGTCTAACGGTGATTCAAAAGGAAATTCAGTCAGTGTAGGTTCATTTTTTCCACCAAAACATCAAGCTAGGAAGAATGGAGAAGATGTTGCAAAGAATGCAGCAGCAAGAAATTTCAGGTTCAAGTGCGAAGGATCCGGCCCCAATGGATTTTTCAGATGACTAATTGTCAGCAGTTCTCTATGTTTCTCGTCATTTTTATTATTATGATATCGGGTAGCTTTTACATTGCTAGTTGTTTATGTTTATGTAGTAGGATAATAGACAGTACAGTGTCAAAAACATGGATGAACATTCTCAAAACATTTAAGTTTTAGATGGCATATAATGCAGACCGGTGGCCAATAGACTTGGTTTCCTACGGGCAAGTTGAGGTCATCGAGAACATATCTTTTGTAACCTACTTTATAGATAATGAATAGAGAAGTATTGCCAAGTTAACAACAACAACAACAAAAACATGTATATTTTAGAAAATAATACTCTCTAAAACTAATAGTTTCCCCATAGACCCCAAGGTCAATTGTGGAAACAAATTGGGGAAGGAGGTTTGTCGAATGTAAAAATATTTCACTAGATTATGGTCCATTGTAATGTCCCCAATTTTTGCATTGCCTTGTGATGAAATTTGGAGGGGTTTCCAGAGCTTATGTCACCCAGGTCATAGGAGTTGGATTACATTATTGGTGGACGCATAGGGTTTTGAGGAGTTCTGCGGGGTCTGATTAAGATTGCTTGCTATATTTCACCATCACGATCAATTTCGTATGGTTCACTTTTGGTTTTGTTGCATTCTGGTGTTTTTTGTAAAATGGGGTTATTAACAGGCATATTTAATTAAATTACGTCAAAGGTGTGGTTTCAAGCTAATTTGTTGGATAAACACCTTAGTGTAATAGCTCGTTGGAATCGAGGCGAAAATATCTACAAAGAAGGATGATGAAAAAGGGCTCTGGGTAGCCAATGTGACCACAAAGGCGAATTAAGCATTTTTCGCAATTAAAAGTGACTTTAATTAGTTTATAAAAGCCATTTTATTAAATGAAGGAAAAGTGTTTTAAAATATATACTTGGAGGGAGAAAGTAAGTGAGTTATAAAAAGGGAAATGAGGGGGTCTTTTCTTATTCATTCACTAATGTTTTTGAGAAAAGAGCTCTTGGCGAGTTTTTTAAAGAAGTTTAGGATTTGAGAGACCATAGCAGGCATAGCTGGTTTCAGTGTTGAAACTATACACTCTAACTGGTTCATGGAGAGGAATCACTCAGATTTCACCATTGGGATTCAAAAAATAAAATGATTTGCAAGAGACATTGATGTAGAAAAGTTTTATCAATTGATTTTATTGTCTTATTGGGTATTTTCTATCTCATCTTTTCAGGTTGAAGGGAAATGTACGGAGAGCCAAGTATCCAAGATCAAATCTGGCCAGGTCTTGCTCTGAAAGAAAGGGATTCGAACCAGTACCTAAAGAACTGCTGAAGGGATTGATCTGCCTTGGTTAAGAGGCTGAAAAAATATCAGATTTATGGCTTGCCATGTACACCTGTGGTTGTCAAATTCTTGGCGTGAAAAGAGCAGATTTCCCTCAACATAACAAGGACCGTGAGCCTCCTTTACTTGCTGGACATGTTGGTCAGAGATATATCCTGGTTGGGGCCGATTTTGTGGGACTATTGCTGGTTATCTTCCCACATAGATGAGGTTTGAGTTATATATCTAGCTGCTGGTCATATCAGTCCCCTACATGAGCTAAAAACTGAGTTCTCATAAGGAAAAGAAGGGTATCAGTTCGCTGTGCTTTCATTTGAGCATATAAAAGGAGTCCTGTATAAGGCCAAGTTCCCTATAGGAGTTGAATTTAAATACTTAATCACCAATCCAAGACACTGCTGTGTATATAAGTCCCATGAATGGTGCTTTCAGTGAGATTCTAGTGCTGGTTGAGCGGAAAATTCAAATGCTGTGGTGCTGAAATGTAATGCTACAGTTAATAACCAGGTTCCATTGTTTTCTGTGCACTGTACTTTGAATAGATGACTGTGGGAGCTGGCATTTTTGGCTGATATGCATATTTCTGGGTAATTCGAAATAGAAGAATAAAGATTTACATTGCCGTAGCATACATTCTCTTGGTGAAGATAATGTGTAAGTTATCATATGCTCATTTCCCTATATGTTGAGTTGTTTATATGAGCAATTATTGAGACCTGTGCAATTAAATTTTGATGGATAAATACGAAAACACACCTACAGCAGTTCCCCTACAAACTGTTTAACAAAAGTATGCCGTGAAAACTCACGCATAATCAGAAAAATTCAGTGTTAGTTGGGATCAATTTTCCAGTGGGAATATTTCACCCATGGAAATTTTTTCATCGCAAAAAACTTAAGGAAGCGAGGGCTCCAAGTTCCAACATCCACCAAGATGCCCTTTGTGCTACATGGTTAAAGAATCCTCAACTCATCTCTTCAGGGAGTGTGATTTCCAAAACAAGTATGGAAAATATCATTTACTAAGCTAGGACAAAATGCAGACCTATTGCAAACTGGCCAAATATGTTTACAATATGGCACAAAATGTAGGAAGGCACATTTCAACACAAGCCTCTTCTAAAACAAACAAAGATGGCAACGCCAAAATTTTGGCTGGCAAGAAATAGAGCTACTTTCAAGCAAGAGAAGCTTTCTCCAAGATTAATAGCAACAAGAAAGGGGGTTACTTTCAAAGCGATTTTATCCAAGGGAATAACTATGTTGCTTTAAAAGCAAAGAAGCCCTTGTGGCTAAAGGATCTTTTGATGAAGGAAGATCTAGGGCTCGAAAATGTAATGGGTGGACCTCAGCCAAAACCCTTGTGGCAGATCAAAATGAAGGAGAAGGAAACTAAGTAGCAATATATTATAAAATTCAATAGGGCCTCAAAAGGCACTCCAAGGGTGGCAAGTGCATTACAAGGGTCACCTTTGGACTTTGTTCCTAAAGGAAATCAAGAAATAAGTTTTGCTTAAGGGTTAGGAGAATCCTCCAACAATCAATTTGAGGTGATAGCATTGTATCAAGGATTGAAGTTTCTCAAATCAAGAGGTAACAAAATCTGAACTGGTCAGTAAGGACTAAAAAAAACAGCGAGAGGGAGAGCTGGTGAAACCCTAGCAACGGAGGCTTGGCAGTCTATCATTGTTTCGAGACCCTAACTAGGACGGCTCCAGCATCATTTCACCTGGAGATGGGCATTTCGTGAACACTGGACAGAGCTATGGTGTATGGTGCCTTAGGAGTGCGACTAACCCAATAAAAACGTGACACCGTTAACTGTTACAAGCAATGGAAGGAGGGTTGACTACCTAGAGGTTTCGCAGTTTCTCGGATGTCGACAACCCGACATACGAGGAAATAATAACACCACATGCATACTTCTGGACCCCAGCAGAGAAACTGATGGTAACATACTC